>JAWNNP010000725.1:0-98194 GCA_035044805.1 Leucophenga maculata
TCGCAGAAGTTAGGCGCTACATAATTAATTCTAGACAATGCACCTTGCCATCCGGTCGTAGGCACCCCCTAACGTACAATTTGGTTTTCTTCCACCTAATACTGCATATTTAATACAATTATTAATACAAAAGTTGCTGAGCGCAATGCGACTTTGATATTGAGAGGCTCTCATTAAATATCGCGCAGTTTTTTTTTTTATATTTCATCTATTGATTTACATATCTTCCTTATTTCCTTTAAACTACAAACTACTAACTAAAGTCTTTCAATTTATAAACTAAAACCAAAAATCAAATATCACCAACTTAACAAACTTTTGTTAGCGCCTGGAAAGCGTTTTCTCCAAACTTTCTTCCGCATACAAAAGTAAGAAAAATAATTTCAATTAGAAATGCGATGTCGCTTGCTATTTTGCGTCGTCGACGTCGCTGTTGCTTTTAATTTATGGCGCCTATAATTGCAGTAATTTGTGAACTTTCAACATGCTGTGCATCACTTAGAAAGACTTTTTTTTTTTTTTTTTGGAGCACTTACTCACTCAGACTCATACTCATTGAATAGATCTGCGAAACATAAAAACTAAGTTGTTGCACTCTTTTCAACACACTCACACATCCATATGCTACTTTGAGCGTGTATGAGTGAGTGATTACATATACGAATGTATGTAAGAGTCCTTGAAACACTTTTTGTAACTCTTCTGACTGTTCCTGATGCTGCTCTGCGCTGTGCTGTGCTGTGCTGCTTTTGCAACGAGAAATGTCGCCGCTTGATTGCACTTTTAATTAACTTTTTTTTGAGTGTGCAGAGCTGTAACTGTTACCAATTGTTGCCGGCTTTATTGTGCGCTTCAGACATAATGTGAAATGGGTATTATGTATTTGGTCGAAAGGTTTGTTACTTATTGAAATAATGGGTAACGGACACGATTCGATAGAGGTATGTCTGTCTGCCTGAGTGTTGCTACGCGTTGTATGCACTCAGTTTAATATATGCAGATCATCCTTTTTTTAAGAGAAAGTTATACCATGGGCATGAATAGTGCGAATTTTTAAATACCCAACAATTTAATTCGTTTTGCATATTTCATTCATATTTCTTCTACATTTACTTGTAGATATTTTGAAGGACATTTAAATTTCGTTTCTTCTGAAACTAATATTTTTCCTTGCTTTAACTTATTTCCAACGAACTAGTTCCACTTGCCACTACAGTTGGCTGCTGTTCTTGAAGCAAATAAAGTCGTATAGCATATATCGTACATACGTACGAATGCTGTCCGATGTTAAGCAACATATTGAAAATAAAAATACATAAAATAAAAACAGAATTTTCGAAATGGGATTTATTACTAAAATTGTTTCATGTTTTGTACATGTTCACATTTATGACTTTTTTGCTTGTTCATGTTTTCCTTTCCCGATGGATCTTAACTGCTTCAAAGAGTGCTGAATGGAAAATAGAAAATAGTTTAAAGCATTAAAAATGGCATTAAAAATACATTACAGCATAAAGTATGTATATATATATATATTCTTGATCTGCTCAGCAACACGAGTCAAACTAGCTATGTCCGTCTAACTCTTTGCATTATTTGAAAATAAAGAGGGTTAACAAAATATGCCCGTTTTTCGGAACTTTGAAACTTTTTTTATGCCAAATGGCTTCTTTAGAAGTCATCAAATTTACTTGAAAATCATTACTCGGGGTTTAAAAAAAAATGCCCCTTATGAAACCCATTATAGGGTGTACTTCTGACGGTTGCGTACATTTCGTTCTTGGTTCATTGATGCTACGTTGTTGTTGTTCAAAATTATGTCCTTTTAGTTAATAAAGGCTTTGGGGATGTCATACAAATTTTACTGAAAATACAGCCTTGAAAGTTCAATGTCCAGGGTTTGGTCAGTTAAATACTCTCGATGCTAGCCTCCCTCGATTTGATAAAAAATGTCGTTGGGTTGTTGAACAAGTTTTTGGTAGAGTGAAAAGAAAGATTCCATTATTTTCCATTCTTGCACACACATTATACATCAACAGCTATTAGATACATTGATTTCAATATTCCTATCCAAGATCTAATGTTAATAAAAGCTTATATGAATTCACGATATATATGTGGAACAATATCACATCTTTTTTATTTTTGACAGACCATTATTATTAGTTATTACTATTAAAGAATATTTTTGTACTTTTGAAAGTAGGGCTAGAACAGTTGGTTAGACTAGTCACATAATGACAATTATTTGGTATCTTGGATTCGGACAATATCATGAAATATATATACCTAACCCAGGAATATGTGACGTCTTCATAACTATATCAAATGAAAAGCCGCAGCTAATATAAACCGAAGACTAAAAACTTAATTCACACCTTGCCTTTATTGGCTGGATTGTCAATCATATCTTGTCTTCGTTGGGTGGATTAGGCATTATATCTTGCCTTTGTTGGATACATATTGTCTCCGCCAAATTGAATTTTGAAAAACTGACATCTAATTCCTAATCGATGACACCAAAATTCCCCTTGTAACAATTTTTATGCAAATCTGATTCATTTTGAATTTTATGCGTCCGCCATTTTAAATTTTCAAAATTTGACCTAATATTCGTAATTTGCGTCCCCAAAAACCCCTAAGTAACGATTTTTAAGTAAATTCGATGAATTTACAAGCATGTAAAAGAATATAAAGACGTGTGTAGTACTCCGTTTGTCTCCAACATGTGCACTATTAAAGGCTTCTTGCCGGAACATGGAGAAAAGACAGAAGTATGTGAGACAAATCCCATAAAATAAATATATTCTTGATCAGCATCAAAAGTCTTGTCGATATAGACATGTCCTTCTGTCTGACTTTCCATAAGTAAATCGAGATATTGGAGATTATAAGAGATATCAAAAATTTTAATATTAACATTTGTACAATTGTTACTCATTCTTCGGATGATTTGAATTCAATGTACAGGAGTGTGAGGAAGACAATATAAAAAATATTTTTATGTCAATTCCTCTGCAGTAGCAATTAGCTTTCTAAATTTTGCAACATTAATGCGATAACCAGAAAACTAAGCTTGTAAAGTGGTGGCACATCTATCTATTAAATTCCTATCCAGGCTTGTTAATCCGGCAAACAATGTTCTACTTTTAAATTCCTCTTGATGTGTTTCAGTTATTAGAAAATCCATCTGCTCCAGTATTTGGTTTGTACACAATGGCTTCAATAGAGCTACATCTAGCCAAACTCGGCGGATGAAAGATACGCGGACGCTTATTACTAATCCACCAATGATGACAACGCAGGATGTAGTTGTATTCGCACCAACAGCTTTTATTAAATTGCTGATGCGGAGTGGTCCTTTTCGATCATTTATTTGATCAGTTTTAGTGCGGCGGGTTAGACTCACAGTGGTGCAGTCGCAAGTTGTTGAGCAAAGCTCCCTGGTGATGGGGAGTACGGTTGTTGGTCACGAGTCTCTAGAGCTGACTGCAGAGATTGTGCCGCGTCTGTCTCGCACTGTGCCATCGAGGTCGGAAAAAGTCGATCATTTGACATTCAAAAATTCCTCGAGCAAAAAAGTTGACATTACAGGTCCGAACATAGTTTTAGCCAAATTTCCAGACTTCTTGGTAGAACACGCTAAGATATCATAACCGTAAATTATGGAACTACAAGTACACAATTATGGGAGCCAGAGGTGTCCGAAAAAGATATGCGAAAAGTTTTGAAAAAAGTGAGCTTTTTAACACCGTCAGTCACCGTCAACCAAATTCATGCACTCAACAGCACCCCAGTATCCAAAACTCGAAACACAAAGTCAGAGGTGTTATGAAAAGAGCTCCAACGTTGCTACCTCAGCATAAGACAGCTTGAAATCAATATGCTTGCAATAACTTGGTTACTTCTTGAGACTTAGTAGTTTTTTTAGCACTTCACACGGAAAGTGTCTAAAAGCATTGTTTTTCAAACCACTATTTTGACACTATTACAGGGTTTAAGAAGTTACGGTGAAGGATCCGTAATGGTGTGGATAGTTCTGGTAATTTACCACTGCACGTTGTGTTCTTAAGAATGAATTGTTCTGAATATGTAGAGCTGTTGCATCCCAGTCTGCTACCATTTTTAACTGAAAATAGGAAGCAATCACACATTTGTATGCCTGACAACACCTGAATTCATACAAATCGTCAGACCAGAGCATTATTCGAAACTTCTTCGATGGATAATATAGACTAGACATGGTGGGCTGAGTTGCAAAATTTTAAAATAAACTTGTAAAATTCCGGAGCAGACCTAGTCGAATGCAAAAAACACTAAGTCTCTATCTATTACAGTTTCCGAGATCCTTTCGTTCATACGGACAGCCAGACGGACAGGCGGACAGACGGACATGTCTATATCGACACCTCTATCACTCCTGACCATAATGGGGGTAACTTTGGGGGTCTCCGACCATTTTTTCTACCTGTTACATACATTTGCACAAGAAACCTTCGGTACAGGGCCTAAAAATATCATAGTAAGCTCACAATTTTAATTCAAATTTGACATTTGTCAGTCAGCTTCAGTTATGCAAGTATTATAAATCCTCAGAATAATATTGAACTCGAACAGAGTCAGACACAATTTAATATAAAATTATTAAAAAGTATAGAAAAAATGGAGAAAAAGTCCACATTCGGCTCTTTAAAAACTTTTGAGTCAAACAAAACGGTGAAGGGTTCTAGTAGTCATGTAGCAACAACACAGTCGGCTGGTGATGCCGGTAAGTGAAATGAGCTTGTAGGCATAGATGCATCATAGTATAATAAAAAGGCAAAAAAAAACAAAAAAAAATGGTTAACCTCGGAATGTAGCGGAATTTTTGTATATCCGTTTATTTTGGTACAAATGTGTTCTCACAAGATCCAAGGTCGTGAAAATCATTTTTTGTTTTTTTTTTGTAAAACCAAATCGTATTTCCATTTCTTATAAAAACTGTAGAGTATAACATTTTGTACAAATTTCATCTGACACAATTTTTTTTACGTTCAACACGGCATTGCTCAAGGTCAATCAAGATATTTCCAAAAAACTGATTTTCACGAGACAAAAAAAATACCATAAATCGGTTAATATAAAAAATTCACCTTATTATTTTTCAAATTTGACTGATTTTCTTTTTACATTTTTTCTATATAGGAAAAGTTCCTCAACGGAATGATAGTACAACATCAAAAAGTGCAACAGTAAACGTAGTACAAAAAAAATCTAAGAAATAATAGCAGGCATTTGAGAAGAAGCAGATTGTAGCAGGAGAAGCAGCCAAAAAAAATGCTGGCAAGCAAAACGAAAAACTCCTACAAATGCAAAAAATCTGTAAACAAACAAACGTGTCTCCAGCCAAAAATCTAAATGTAGACCCAAAAGGTGTTGAGCTTGCGTTTTGGAATTTAATCAAAATTTTGGTATAAACTTTTTGGCAACATTTATTGGACCAAATTAATTTTTTAAACTTTCGTTTAACAAAATTCTAAAAGAAAATATAAAAAAATTTTAAAATTTAACAAGCAAAATGGATATAATTGGTTGATGTAGAGTACATGGTAAGACGAAATAAAATTGACAACATAAACTATAAAACGGTTTATCACACTCCAACAGTTGACTTATACATGTTCATAGGTCGATAGAAACGATGTAAACGATCAAAGCTTTTCAGTTAACCGTATGCATGACTCCGGAACAAAAATATGGGTGTAAGCACAGAACTTTCTGTGTCACATACGCGCTACTCTTTCCTATTGTAATGCCCAGTATAGGTCGGTTTTATCGACTCAACTCGTCGCCGACTCTAATAGAACCAAAAATACTGCGGAGAATCTTCCTCTCGAAAACTTCTAACACGGTTTCATCTGATTCAATCACGCATTATGCCTCTCCGCCATACAGTAATACCGGGAGTATCAGCGTCTTATAGATCTTAATTTTCGAGAGAGGGCTTTACTTCTTTTTTGATTGCTCAGCTCAAAAAAGCATCTGTTTGCAAGCGTGATTCTTCGCCTGATTCCCAGGCTGACTTTGTTGTTGCTGGTTATCTCGGATCCAAGATAGACGAAGTTTTCTACAACACTGAAGTTGAAATTCTCCATCGTTCCCTGACCGTGCAAGATGCGATTACGGCGTGCGAGAGGACACCAAGTACTTTGTCTTGTCCTCCTTCACCGCTAGACCCATGAGCCGAGACTGTATTTCAATCTCTTGCTAAATCGCCCTTCCTGCGTACCAATAATATCACTACATTTTGGAAGATCGAGCCCGACATTCTGTATGTAAGGGCACAGCGTAGAATGTATTCCATAAGAAGATTAAAAAAATTGCACGACAGCACTTCACCCTACATGAAACCTCTCTTGTTATCGGCGTGTAGAAAGCGGCTTTATAGTCGACAAATAGGTGGTGTGTATCTTTAATAAAGAATTTAATGTGAACATTTGGTCACTGGTCCACCATTTTGGTCTGAAGCCACACTGATGTCGTCCTATCAGTGAATCCATATATGGCTATCCTATGGTTATCCGATGGAAAGGAGACTTATTCCATCTAATTATTCTCCTTTCTTTAAGATAGGACAGAGAACACTGAGATTCCAGTCATTGGGTATGCGTTCATCGCACCATATCTTGCATAAAAGTTGGTGCATACTCCTAACCAACTCTTCGCCGCCGGTCTAAATTAACTCAGCTGGTAGCCCATCAGAGCCTGCCGCTTTGTTATTTTTCAGCTTTTGAATAACTGAATCGACCTCGTTATAGTCCGGTGGCTCTACAATAGTTCCATCATTAACTGGTGGTTCCGGTGTCATTTCTCTATCGGGGGAATTGTGCGCTTTATCGCCTCCGAGTAGGTTTGAAAAATTACTCCTCCATAATCTCTGTGATTCCTGAGCATCCGTAACCAGATTTGCATTTTCATCTATTAAGAAAATTACTCCGGGTTTAAAACCTTCTGCTTGACCTTTTGATAGAATTATCGAGCTTCATTTCTGTCACATAACATCTCAACATCCTCCGCCTCCCGCTTTTCTTGCTCCTTTTTCTTGCGTCGGAAAAGGCGTTTCTCCTCTCTCCGTTTCTCTCGATATCTTTCTCTACCAGTTCACATTGCTCCCTACTGCAGAGTTCGATGACAGGAAGCGTTCTTCTCTGCAGTATCATTGCGACACTCCTCGTCGTACCAAGAATATTTCACAGGTTTTGTATAACCAATGACATCCTTGGCAGCCCTATCCATGGAGCAGGTGATATGTGTCCACTGCTCACATATAGTTCGAGAAGACGGAGAGGTTTCCCGGAGCAGTCGGGAGAGTTTGTTTGAAAAGGCTACGGCGGTCTGTTTTGATTGCAGCTTGCCGACGTCTGGCTTTCGTTGCATGTTGGAACGTTCGGCGTGCACTACGCTAAGCGTACCTTGGCTGTGACAAGATAGTGGTCCGTGTCAATGTTGGGACCACGTAACGTTCGCACGTCCAGCACGCACGATGCGTGCCTTCCGTCAATCAAAACATGATCAATTTAGTTGCGTGTTATTTGATCAAGACTCAGCCATGTAGTCTTGTGTATATTAAGGTCGTGAAATCTGTTACAACTTCCACGTTCGGACCCGCGGCGAATTCGATTAGCCTCTCTTCTTTATTGAAGGTAGTGTCGTGAAGGCTAAATTTTCCGACGGTTGGGCCAAAGATTCCTTCCATCCCAATCTTGGCGTTGAATTCGCCAAGCATGATTCATGACATCGTGTTTGTGACAGCGCTCGTACAGAGGTTCCAATCGCTTTCACCTCGGGGCGTGCGCATTAATCAGGCTGATATTAAAATATTTAGCCTTGATGCGTATCTTGGCTCGTCAGCAGGCGTGAACCTAGAGACGAGGTTACGTTGTTTTCTAGTCACGATGAAACCACATCCAAATTCGTGCTTACTCGGATGGCAGTAGATGTCAATGGATGCTTTTTTAGACAACCCTGTCCTATTAATCGGATTTATTATATTGCAGTGATGTCAGTCGTGTATCTTTCGAAGACATCAACCAGCTGGATATTTGCACCATCCCTATTAATGGTGCGGTGCAAATATTCGTAAAACGTGGTTCTTACATCGTTTGCGACGGTCGTCATCATAAGGTTCAATCCTTGGCTTCCTTTTTGTTTTCATTGGAGTTAGTTTGTTTTACGGTGGCGGGTCCCAAGCTCAGAGCACCAACCTAATTGCCTCCAAATTCGCGTTGTTCATAAGGACATCCAAATAGATATGTATGTAGAATCGACTTTATGGTGACTATTTCACATATTTTCATAAATTTAATATACCCTTTAACCCTATGCGTACAGGGTATAAAACATTATCTTATTAAACAATAAAGTTGTATTGTTTTTGTGTAACATTTCGATTCGCAATTATTTATAACAGGCTCAGTTGGATACAAGCAGACGTAATTTAAATTTATTAAATACACACAAATCAGTTTCACTAAATGCTCGAAATATAGACAACTCATATACTTAAAAATCAAGTCACGTTGGAAAGCCATTGTTTATAATAGCGTGAAACCTATAAAAAATTCTAATATTTAATTACTAAAAACAAGAAACGATTCGTTTGCTAATTTCGCCAATGACAGCAATAAAAAACATTAGCATATTCCTTAAACATGTTGGCAGGCGAGAGGCGTTTTGTCGCAACAGCATAGACTTGCGGCATAAACTCCACAAAACCGCATAAACACTTGCTAAGGTACAAAGAAAGTAAGAAAGAAAGCCCGAGCTAGAAGAAGTTACAGACTTAAAATCCCACGAGAAAACGAGTCGAGTCAGATAACAATAATATTTACACACATTACCATGGTTGAGTTGAACAATCTGCCTTCAAAAATATTATCGCACAATTTGCGAAACATAGGGACCAACAACAACAACAACAACACCAGTAGCAACAGCAGCGCATTATAATCAACACCATTGTGCCGCGCGCGCGAATGTTGAAGATTTGATAAGAGGGCGGGCACAAGGATGAAACGCTATAATTTTGACAGGAAACATTGTTTGTGGCTCAAACGAGGCAGACAAAAGGGCGCACGAACGTCGAGCGACTGAAATAAATAAAGAAAAATGTAAATTCAATTTGGTTCATTGTAATAAAACGAAAATATTTTCGTACGCCATTTAAAGCGAACTGGATGTTCGAGGATGTTGCCGGCAATAATGATGGCGGCGGCAATGACGATGATGATGCTGATGCTGATGAATGGCAGCGCGGCTGAACTGAATGTGCATAACTGCTTTGCGCCATTAAAAGTAGCTGCACGTTAATGTTATGATTGGAAAATGAAAAACATTTACGTGCGCGGTAGACTGACAGAAATGCTCTGCAATTACACACGCACAGGCACACCTCTGAAAGCAGAACTATATTTTATATATATATACGCACTCGTATATACAAATACAGATATATAGTACAAATGAATCGATTGTTTGCACGCCTATTTCACTGTGAGTGTGTGTGTGTATGTGTGGAGTTAATGCGTGCACGTGTATTGCATTCGAAAATATAATACAAGTTCGTGTATGTCTTTTCACATTGATAGATCTTTCAATAGAACAAATATTTAAGCGTCAGTATCACAGATATCACCATGAATGGACTATATTTTGTAGAACTTGGATGCACTTTTATCACGAGTGATAGTGAATTATGAGCTCCAGATTGAGTGGAACACAAATACTAGTTAAGCTTAGACTGGTACAAGAATCTTTTACATATGACTTATGTTTCGAGTAGATGATGTTCAATTAACAGACTCTAGCAAAATATTTCCCATCGTTCCAATAATTTCAAAAATCGTTATTACCATTTAAGGCAATATTACACTCCTATCGTTAACTCTTATCTGCTTCTTTACTTTATTCCATTTGTGTCTTTATTCAGTCAATCTGAACCTGCTTCAGCTGAATCAGCCAACTCGTATGTCATGACTTCTATTCAAGGTCTCTATTGACACTTTTGGAAATCAGTTCCAATGGAAAACTTTAAGTAATGTCATAAGATGTTACATTTAAATTGGCAATCATAAGTCATTTTACAAGCCATTTGCCTCCGGATATTAATTTCACAGAATCTTTTAAGTAATCCTGTAAAACAGTCCACCACTATTTGTTCTCAGCAAATGAGGTATTTCAAGCCTTCAAAATATCCCTTACACATAATCTATGATAGTCTCTGAGGATATGGATTTTAGAATCTTGAGTTCTATATATCTTGAACAATAGAATATTAGAACTAGCGCATGTTTATTATACCTTAATATGCTCAAAATTTCAGTACCTCTTAATATCTATAGTTCAATTGAAAAGTGATGCCTGTCTTTGGAATCGGGCTTATTGTTTGAATGTAGTCAGACTTCGCTCATTTTCATGTGCTTTTTTTCATCTCTATCGATCATGGACCACAATAATTATACCATGTACTAATAGGGTAAAAAGGTATATAAAATTTAAGCAAATGTAAAAGACAGAAGGAAGGGAGTTACATAAATATAATCTTTATCGACATTAAAAATAGAGAGATGTCTTTCCGTCTGTCTGGCAACGACAATTTTAAGACTACATGAGAAAAAAAGTTTGGATGCTTAGACGCTGCTATTCCTTCTCCATATAACCATATTAACCTAGCCTTACCTGAGAGATTAGGTTTACATAAGATTCTATTGTTGTTCATTAGATTGAAACGCCAAATTATCTGAAATTTACATCAATCCAAATAAAATATTCCATTAAGGTGCAAAAAAACCACTAAAAAAGGACGCCCCATTGTATATCTGAGACTTAAAAACTATGAAAGATCGACATTTCAAGTTAGGTATTTAGTCGCTCCTTTTCCCTCTTCAGATAACTAGTATTCAATGAATGTGCTAACCGTTTCTAATGGGTAGTAGCCATTAACTTCAGAATATTTGTATAGAAAAATGTTAGTTTCTCTTGTTATTATAGCCCAAACCTCCCATTTAAGTATACATATTAATAAAGTATCAGATCACTGGAAAGAGTAGCGTCCATTCATTTAAAACAAAATAGTTGCAAAACAAATGCACCTTGGTATAACTAGTCGAGCTCTACGAAGAAGTAGGCTCGATTCCAGAACTCACTTTTTAAGCGCGTCGTAGCGCCAACTCAGCTTCAAAACTCTTCTCTGCAATTTACGTGATAATAGAATAGAAATTGTAATTATATATGTATGCTAGGGTTTTTAAGAATCTTTAGCCGTGATAAGGAATTGTATGCTTAGAAGGTGGTGACGTTGCATACTTTTAGGTGTTTCTGTATATAAGGATATAAAACTATGCCTATTTTTAGTGTTGTTTTATATAAAGGTGCGAAGCAGTGCAAGGCTGTTTGTAGAGACGAAACCTTAAATGAAACTTTATCAAAGGCTAGTATTCTTTTGGAAGTGAAACTTTTTAAGGCGCGGGTGTAGGCCAATTTATTGTCACGAAAAGGCGATTTCTCTGCTGATGTCGAGAAGGATAGTGTTTGAAAAGAGTTGTGCGATCAAGTCGTAGTACATAAGAGTTAATTGTGTAAGGTTTTTGTGAATGAGTTTCGAAGTAAAACTTCTTTAGGTCCGGTACGGCAAGGCGGCTGAATAAAAGCATGGAATGAGACGAAAACGGGGACGCTCTGGGGTGGGAAAAATTGAGGGGTAGGAGGGATACTTACACTTTCCATTTGGGAAATACATACCTTAATCTCATCAATCCGATTCATATTAGAACCAAATCTTAAAGTAGTTAGTGAAGTTGCTTGAACACCATATGTATGCTAAATATAAAATATATATATATGATGAATCTGCTGTACTTCATATATATCATACTTATTACTGGACTGCAATCTTCATCTGTAGTTTCAATATGACGTTGTTAAACATGTCTTTATTAATTGGTCGGATTTGATAATCATTGAATGTGATTGCTTATTGATCTCGTCATGAGTTTGATAAAGGCTTATAATTTCATCAAAAGTCAACCAATGGAATGCTGTGAAGAACAAACAGGGTGTATGCTTTATCCAAGAAATGCATTGTACTGAGAACATATACCAATGCGGTCTTGATTTGAGCGATCAAAATTATATAAATTAATACAAATTTTCTAAAATACCATTTTTTCGATTATCCCAAGTAACATCTTTATGTTCCGGCCAATTTTACTTAAATTGGGTTTGAAATGTTCGTTAGAATCCGTAATCTTCTTTATTTCTGTTATCTAGTGTAAACATTAGGGTTAAGGCTTGATACCTAATAATATTGACTTGATAATAGATCGTCGTTACAGTAGCGATGCTGGCGTAACAATTATTATTAAGAAAAATGTTAACCATAAAGCAATTTCTAGTATGACTGAGAACAATGATTAACAAGTTGATAATGACTCCAACCATTTGAAATTTGTGCTTTATACTTCACTGGGGTTATAGCAAACTGCTCTATAAATAGGATTATATTGAATGACAGAAACCACAGTGATAGTCTGATCTACTTAAAAAACTCTACTCATCGACAGCTCTTTCGTAGAGTAATAGCTAAGATAAGAGCTAACGATTGCTGTAATCCTCTACAAAATCTAGTATAATACGCCAAATTCACAACTTATAAAAATTCTATTTACATACTCTTCAACTACAAATCTAAGCCTTCAACTTTTCAACATTTTCTAATAAGTACTCCATGCATTCTCAACCAGCTACTGTCAACGATTTTTCTTTTGACCATCTGCTGGTCATTCCTTCTATACAATGCTCCTTGAAGGCGTGAGTTACTGCCATTCCTCATCTTCTTCAGAAATCGTCACAAGTATGCATTGAACGGCGCTATAATGACCGAGCTTGTGATGCATCGTCTGATTAAATCCAACCTATCCCGCTGGTTATATGGATGTTATCACCATTGAAAAGAACTGCGAATTCTTCTGTTTGGTATACGATGTCATGGTTCGTTTCACCATTCACCGCATCTCTAAGTACAGCTCTGAATAGTCTGCAAAACTCCAGATTGATGAAGGAGTTCATTATTGACAAGGGCAGCAGTTGAACTGCCTCAACTTGAGAAACTCAAAATGTTCAGCAAACAGGAACTTTAACTCAAAAAGCGGTTTCCCTAGATATAGTCGATATTGTGTGGCATAATGGTTCTAAAATGTTTAAAATTTCCTAAACCATATATAGTTTTCTGTTCCACAGACATTTTAGTGAACACTTGAATAGATGCATGTCAACCAGACAATCAATCTCTGCAGGATTAAGCTATGAGTATTCCACTCTGTATAATATTTATACTCAGGTATTCAACTCAACTATGTTCAATATAGAAACAAACTTTACAGACTCCGGAACTGCTTAGCTAGTTGTATCACCAAATGGAAAATCCAATTAAATGATAATAAATCGAAAACGATTTACTTTTCCTTAAGGCGTAAGGCCCACTTACGAAGTAAGTACTCAATGAAAATATTCCAAAAGAAAAAAACTTCAGAGTCCTCTTTCTATACTTAGACACAAAGCTTAAGATGTTTATTCACATATCCAAAACTAGAATTAAGAAAAATTATCTGTAACCTCAACTCATTAATTAACCGTAAATGAAGATTATCAAATCACAATAAATTGATCATAGTCAAAAGTCTGGAGCGACTTAGATCATTGGTTAGTCCGACTCATAAATATCAATTTGTTTATATTATATTTAAGTATAAAGCTTATTACTTGGCTAAACTCTGTACAAAAACTAATTAGCTGCCTAAGAACAATTTTATGTTTGATGTATGTTGTATATATGTATGTATTATGTATAATTTTTGGGATTAATTAATCGATTTAATCGATTATACCTATTATTGGACCCTGAAAGCCAATTTTCAAAAAACAAAGAAATTGTTGCGTTATTTAACAGATAAAGTAGCTACTAAATACATATATATAACTCATTCATTATAATTTTCTTTTTTTTAAACTCAATTTTTTCTCTATAAGTAAAAAATTACATAGCCGTCAATAAACCACCCTTTTTACACATATATCGAAACATAATTAAATGAAATTCGAAATGAAAATGGAGCATTCACGCATTTCCGGTGGAAATCAAACGAGAAAGAGATAGTTGTATAACGGGCAAGAAAGATACAATATCAGTGAATTGCAGCACTTAATTATAGACAACTCCATTGCCGCACAATGCAATTAGCTAGAGTATTGCCATAAAGGTCTTAATGCTTAACCAGCTTCACGTTTAATATTTACTTGTGAAGACTTTTACCAAAATTAAATAAATTGCCATTGTTTGGGTTAAGGAAACCAAACAACTTATAAATGAAAAACAAATATTTAAACGCGCAGCTTTTATTCTTTTACTAACAACAAAAGTCAACCCCAAAAGAAAAAGTAAGTTTGGCGCTTTTTTAATTTTGTTTACGCTGCCAAAAAACGGGAAAACGTTTAACAACAGGCAAAACCGAAACGTTTATTCGCTTCATATTTTTCTATTTACTTACCAAATCGTAGAAAAATTGCGGTTTTAAATTAAAATGCATGAAGAAAAAAACAAATTTCATTTGCTTTGAACGAAGTATCGAACTGGTCTGCTCAATAATCGATATTTTCTGGTGGAACGGAAATTTTGCCTCGGAACACGAGATAGTGAACACCTAATTTAATATGTAATAATATTTTTAAAACAAATTAAAGCTGAAATAATAAAGATTCAGAAATAAAAGGATTTTCCCGTAAATTTTACTTTTGTTGTTGATTGATAGTGCGTTCATATCTTAGATGAAATTCCTTTAATTAAAGGAAAAATCGGAAATTGTTCCAAAAATCGGAAAGGAGTTAATGTTTTATCTTTGGCAAAAATATAAGAGGAAGCGAAATCAACAATTTGGGAATAAATAAACATGTGGAGCATCTCAGAATAAGACTTCTAGAAAAGTCAAGTATTCCCGCATGCAGAAGGCATTCCGCAATTAGCTTGTAGTGCAATACAAAAAAAAAACTGTCCAGCCTTTGTTGAAATGCTGACGGAAACGGTAAGCTGACTTTAAGAAAACAAAATGTAGCTTTCATGCCAGTTTCGGGTGGTCTGTATTTAAATCTCATTTCAGAATTTGACTGTTAAAAGTGGTTGGCACCGCAAAACTGTCATCGGATAACCAAGCAATTGAACCATTTAAGCATGAACTTTGCAATATTATTTATGTGTTGAAGCTTTGCAATGAACACATTTACAACGCAGACCAAACTGGATCGTTTTGAAAGCCAACTGAAAAAACTCCTCCGGACTGAAAAGCAGAAAAGGCCAAAATAACGTTTCTTGAATACACAAATGCAACTGGTCTTTTAAAGCTTACGACATCCCAGTAGACTACCGAAACTCTAAGATTGCATCGATGACTGCAGACATCTTCATAAAATGGTTTCACCATTGGGGAACCTACCCATACTAAAAGACCCAAAAATTGGGAGCACTTTAAAATGAAATCGCATGATTTTGTTAAAAGCCAAATATAAGTAAAAATGAAAACACGGTTCCTTTTCAATCGATACACTTTTTCCAGCCATGTTCAAACGCTTGTTTATAATAAGAACATCCGAGTTTATCTATTTATTGCTGACAAAACTTGTACCACTGGATAATTTTATTCAATTTTACAAGATGTATAGAACCTGTGAGGGCTAAATCGGACGAACAAGTTGTACGAGTATGAGAAGCTATTCAAATTTAATCCTTTTTTTTTCATCCTGATAATGAATGTTTTTCCACCGTTTTTTCTTTATTTCTTCACTCAAAGACTACAAGAAAACCAGAAAATTGTCAGTAATGCTTAAACCTCTCATAACTCAAAAAAATTACTGCCTAACGTGGCCTGCAGTCTTTGTCTTCTTTGGAGTCATTACTTCCATTTTAGTCCATTGGTATAATTGTTCCTTCAACTCAGGTGTTAAGTGTTGAAACCACATTATTTCCATATATCTTCTCTATTTCCTCCATTTTCTTTCATCTTTTTCCATATTTCATTCATATTTCTTCCATTTAACTACATTTCTTCCATATTTCTTTACAATTTCTTCCAAATTTCTTCGACATTTCTTCCATATTTTCTCCATCTTTCTTCTAAATTTCTTCCAATGTTTGTCTTAAATTCTGTCTATTTAGTGTTTTAAATCAAGTATCAGAATGCCGTTCACTAGAAACAAAATTCGATTCCACATAATTGTAAACTAACAACGATCTTAGAAAATGGTTGGGCACAAATTATTACAAATAAGAGTTTCGATGTGAGAAAAATCCGCGCAAAGCTCGCCAAACTGTGAACTGCATCAGGACAATGCACCAAATCACGCCGTGATTTATGGAAACCTACTAAATGATCAAGACGGATTGGATGCGCTGTACAGTACCACCATGGCTCAAAGCATCCCGCCATTTTACTGTAGATGGCATTAATAGGACAGGTCGCATACACACAACTTGGGTGGCTTTCCATGTTTTGTAACTATATTCAATAATCTTTTTTTCCGAATGGTTTCTCGATACTTTCAAATCATTCTTACAGTTAAATGGTAATTTCCGAACCTAAAAGGGTGCATCATATTTTTTTCGATGTCAATTCTAATTTTTATTCTTGGAACTCATTCGCTTAGAGAACTACATTTCACGATATTAAAGAGCTATACATAACATAAGCTTTTTTGAAAGCCATCTAAGTATATAAGCAGGGAGGTGTGAGTATATAACCACGCGCGACAGAAGTGAAACTTCTTGAGGTGTGAAAGTAATAAATTAAGTATATTAATTACATAAGACTGACTGACAATGTCTGAATTGAAGGTTATATTTTCTAAACAACTCAAGCCTTAAGAGACACCACTCATCATGCAAGTAGGCTTCTGCAAACTTCGACATTCAGGTCTGCTAACAATTCCGTCATTGATTAGCTAATGAGAATGTCCGCCAAAACCAATTAAGGCGAACACCACTACAGCTAGCTCCCACATGTAAGGTAGGGTCACAACAGTGACAAAATTTCGTTCAATTCCCATGGCCTGATCTCGTCAGCTTTGGTAAGTGAATAGGATCTGATGATTCCCGAAAGAAATTCTTTCATTGGGATGACTATACGATGGTGCGTCACAAGCGGATTAATGTAGCCATACGAATTTAGAGCTCCCACTCCTCGATTCACCACACCACAAAAGCGTCCCCGTTTTCGTCTCGGTTCACGCTTTTATTCAGCCGGGCCTAAATCAGTTTTACTTCAAAATAATTCGCAAATAATTTATTCAAAAATACCTTACACAATTAACTCAATTGTACTACGACCTGATTACACAATTCTTTTCAAACACACTCGTGCTTGACGTC
Organism: Leucophenga maculata; assembly: GCA_035044805.1. Classification (NCBI taxonomy): domain Eukaryota; kingdom Metazoa; phylum Arthropoda; class Insecta; order Diptera; family Drosophilidae; genus Leucophenga; species Leucophenga maculata. The sequence continues at coordinate 17,450 of JAWNNP010000725.1, forward strand.
AGCAAAGAAAAATACTATGAGAAGTAATTTCTTTATTCATTACTATCAATTTTGTCTCCTCTAAAGTATTCCTCCTTAGTATAATACACTTCTTTTTTACAATCCTCGAAGCAATCCAGTGCTGGCCTAGTGTTCTCCCGGTCTATATCTTCTCAATCGTGGCAAAACGCCATACTTTCATGAATCTTTGGAGTTTTGGAACACGAAAAATTTGCAGGAAACCATGTCCGGTGAATATGGTTGCTAAGGCATGCTTATAGGACCAAGCAATGAAGATGCATTATCGTTATGCATAGCACATAAACTTTGTTGTCAATAATCCAGGTTTTTCTTTCGTATTGCTTCCCGCAGACGGCGCACAACTTCAAAATAACATTCCTTATTGACCGTACGATCTTCTGGCAAGAACTCAAGATGCATCACGCCATTGTAATATAAGAAAACAGTGAGCATAACCTTTACATTTGATAGACCTTGGCCCTTGGTTTGGGCTTTGGATTCGACTTCATAACCATATACCTATGTTTCGTTACCAGTTAGGCTCCGTTTGAACAAATCTGCATAGTCATTGACAACATTCAACAGTTCCTAAGCGATGTTCGATGTCATGGTTTACATTAAGCCATTTCGTAACAAAACTCATACCCAAAACATCAGAAAAACCGATATACTAACACCATCAGCAACTACTCTAATAGCGATTCGAAAACTTTTCATAATCTTTTCACTCCTTTCATTATTTGTTTACTCCCTCAGCGTTTCTTGATATTCTCGGCATTCTACAAACAGCTTGTACCATTTACAAACCTTTTTTTTTTTGTTTATAATCTCGTCAAACATGTTCTTCAATGACTTCATTTATTTCGATCGCAAGCACACCAAAACACGTTTAAACTTTATTTCTGTCCAGAAACTAAACTTAAAATGCAAAATGGTTAAACATGTCGACATATGTTGAGAGCCTGGAAAAACAAAAAAAAAAAAAAAACAAATGACAAAGCCTTCCTACAACCCTCTAATTTAATGATTCACATTTTGGATCAATTTCAAAACAATTATTATTTTTAAAACAATTATTTAGAAAATTAACAATTTAAGCAATAACATAAATTCAAAAAATTTTGTATGGGAGCTATACCTTTTTATGGCCACATGGTGGTGGTATTCACTATGTTACTTCTGCTTGTACAAAGTCTACATACCTACTATCAAACAAATGAATAGAACGAATAGACTTGTCCTGCTGATCAGGTATATATATATTTTATGGGAAGCCTGATCTCTCCATTACGACCAACAAACAAACAAATTTTATAATAAAGTTACGACTAAATTAAACATCATTTCCATCCTGTGTGATGAGTATAAATATTAAATTTTTTTATAGGAATAGTTAAATCACTTGACAGTTTGAGGATAATATTATGTAACAGAGATCAATCCACAGCAATTTGACACTTGTTCCAAAAAAAAAATCTTTACCGACCTTATAGAATAAAGGCACTTCTAATAGACACAGTTCCTAGGAACCGATATATGCAAGACCGCAAATGCCTTCCCGCCACCACAGAGAGTATTTCCAGAACATTGATTGAAAATCATTTCAGATTTCGGAAAAACCGTATACACAATGCTACGAGCTCCGAACGTCAGCGTTTGACATTGTCAGTAGCGAACATATCTGGAACATCGTTAAATCCGCGGAATATCAATCATAACAGAGAACTTTTATAAAAAAGTTTCAGGATCTACACAATGGATTGAGTTTTTCTTCCTTAATATCACAATTTGGCTGTGTATAAAGTGATGTCTGAGGATAATATTGGATAAAGTGATGTGGTACAATGGATCCGTTTCTAAATCTATTATTGTGCTACTTCTAGACCAGTATCATATCACATAAGAGTGTTGTCATATATTTCAATACATTTGAGGTATACAGATGAAATTTGTAAAACATGCTAATGGGGTAGGGAGAAGTTATTTTATTAATTTTGGTCAAAAGATTAAGATACAGAGATGAAATTTGGTATACATGTTAATGAGATCAGTGGAACTAATTATGTTAGAGGGAGCAAATTATTCCGCAATTCATACGATTTCTTTGATTATAGTTACAATCCCGTTACTTCCGTGTGGCAACGAAAAAGTTTTCCAGCTCTACAATGTATCAAAAATTCTTAAAGTTGTACGGAAACGCGAACAAAGCGGAATCATTAGACTCTATCTTGTCATTCAATAATGATTTAAGCCAGATGTGACGCACATTAGATATGCTGAGCTAGAAAAATGCTTTGCTATTATTGATTTCATTTCGTTGTGACGTTCCAGCACTCCTAGTTTTCCGAAATCAGACAGGAATAGCCGCTTCTAGTCACACCTATCCATTCAGGCTTAGAGAGTTCGACTGACACTGTCCAGATTAAGACAAGAGCAATTGATTGAAGTCGATGGCTCTACGCAATCTTAAAAACGATTCTCAATTTGCAGCTAAAAATAAAAATTTGGTTAGGCGTTAGAGATCTCACTAACACAGTGAAACTGCTTAGCTGAAAAACTCAAGGAGCAAATTGCTGGCGTATTAATTATTCTACTGTAGTCAGGCTTGTGCAATGAAGTCTTCAATTTTAATATTACTTATAGATAATGTCTCTGAATTTATACATTTTCTTGATAAAAACCTACAAGTTTAGTTTAAAAATTGTTTTTTTTTTTTTTCTCTTGCACAAAAAACCAATACCGAACTTAAAAAACTTTACTTTAGATAGAGATTATTAGTACTGTCAAACGGTTAGATAATCTAGACGCAGAAGCCTTTGTTTATAATGCACAACTTTTTAAACGCGCTGCAAATACCACTTATCATAGACTGTGTGAAGGGTACAAAAAAACTCGCAACAAAGCTGCTGTGTGCTAAATAAGTAAGTCAATAAATCAATTTAACAAAAAAAATTGTTTTCATTCTGACATCGCTTTGTATCTTGGCCAGTATCCCAAATAAACAAAAAGAAAAACGTCGAAGATTTTGTACAAGTTTGTACCGAAAATGGCATAAAAAGCCGAAATAATAAACAATGATAACACACACACACACAGTCACACAGCTGAGTTTATCAATTTGTAAAATGGTTTCGTCCTTTTATTGCTACAAAGCAAAGCAATGCAGAGCATATGTAGATACATGCGTGTGAATGTGCAGCTTGCCTGCTGTCTATGGGATCAAACTGTAGCAAATCGCATAGAATCTGAACCAAACTGTAACAAAGTCAACCCAACTGAACTGGACTGGACACGACTGAATGGCACATCATTGTATGCATTTGTTAGCATTTTCAATTTGTTATATTATTGGATTTCGTATTTCTATATCTATTCCACACTTTGACGTTTCATTTCATTTTATCTGATATGCTAAGCCAAATATTTTTATTTGTATTTAACATGTTTTTTTTTTTTCGTTACAAAACTTTCTCGACGTTTTTTATTAAACAACAAAAAAAACAGAAGCAGGGATTTGTTTTGGGCATAGTTTTATCTATTATAAAAGATATTAGACGGACTAAATGCAAATAAATCTTTGCAACAATAAATATTTTAGTTTCGCCAAGTCCGAAGACAAGTTCATTGAAACATTATCTATACAAGCTATCGGTTATATTGTTTTGTAGTAAGTTGAATTTCTGTTGAACTAACTTGATTTTTTTTTTTTTTTTTTTGAATATCAAATATTTATTTTTTTATTTGTGAAAACATTTCGATCCGAAATAAGTAAATATTCAAAATATTGCAAATCTAGTTTTCCAATTACCAAGAAAAGCATTAGGCAAATCAAAAATAGGCGAACAAGGTTACTTAAAATTTACTTAAATACACTGTACCTATAGTGTAAAATAGTATATTAATTTTGTGCAAACGTAGGTAACAAGCAGAAGGAGATGTAAATATATTCTTCATCAGCAACAGAAGTCGAGATGAAATGGACATGTCCGTCTGTCCAACCGTCTTGAGACTATACGAGTTAGAGTTTTTAAGCTTCGAAATTTATTTCTATTCATTCTGGAATGCCAATGCTGTTTCTCGGCACAAGCACGAACTCTCAATATTTCTAAAGGAACGAGACGTAGACGTTATGCTTCTCGCAGAAACACACATCACAAATAAATACAATTTCCGAGTTCCCGGAAAAGCCCATGGAGGAACTGGCATACTCATTAGAAGTAGAATAAAACACTATTCTCTACAGGGATTCTTAACCAATTACCTCTAAGGTAATCTCACATCATTGGCAATCTCACATTATTGGCAATTTATTGCCCCCTTCGTTTTACTGTAACCGAAAAACAGTTCATAGACTTTTTTAACACATTGGGTGATCGCTTCTTAGCTGCAAGAGATTATAACGCGAAACATACCCATTGGGGTCACGGCTTTCAAATCCCAAAGGGCAACAGCTCTATAAAGCACTCATAAACACTCAAAACAAGCTGGACTATGTCTCACCATGCAGTCCCACATACTGGCCAACAGATCCAATGAAAACACCGGATCTTACAGGCTTGGCAATTACACAAAAAATCTCAACCAGATTAATTTCTGCAGAATCACTCGCAGATCTGTCATCGAATCACTCTGCCATAATTTTTAATCTATTGGAATACCCACAATACAAACGAAATCCCAGTTTTCTCACCGCTTACAATACGAATTGGCTTAAATAGAAAAAAATACATAAGCAGCTACATTGAACTCAACCCTGGAATCAACTGCGAAATGAATATAGACAACTCTGTCAGTGCCCTTAACTCAATTCTCGCTGCTGCAGCAGAACACTCTATACCACAATTTAATTCACCTCCAACGACAAATCATAGCATAACAAATAGTCATATTGAACATCTCGTTGCAAAAAAACGCCGCCTAAGAAGAGAATGGCAAAACTTGAGATCTTCAGCTGCAAAATTAAGGCTGAAAACAGCTACTTGTGAGCTGACCACGGGCCTCAAAATTGAAGATAAGCTAGCCCAGAGAAGATACATCGAATGTCTCTCACCAAAAAACTCTAAATTTCCGTTATGGAAAGCTCGCGCTACTATTCAGCCACCCGCTGAGGTATCAAACCCATTACAGATAATACTGGCAAATGGGCTCGCAGTGATGATGTATTTCCTCCATATCCGGATAGGAACTATTCAGCACCCCTCTGAATACACACACATGAAGTAAAAAACTTAATAAAAAATCAACTAAACCCAAGAAAGGCTGCAGGTCATGATCTTATTTCTCCAAAAATGATCGTGGAACTCCCCAGTCCAGCTATTAATTATATTACCAAACTGTTCAATGGCATTCTAATAAGTGGTTACTTCCCCACCCAGTGGAAAAAAATCAATCATTGTCATGATCCCGAAACCCGGTAAGGATAAAACTCAGTCGGCGTCATATAGACCCATAAGTCTTCTATCATGTCTATCCAAGCTCTTTGAAAAGTTTTTCTCACAAAAATAAGCCAGTACACTCAAAATATCATCCCTACCCATCAATTCGGTTTTCGCGAAAAGCATGGCAGTCAATCGTATTACCTCAGAGATTCGAACTGCGTTTTTTAGCACCGTGAATACTGCTCCGCAATCTTTCTCGATATTGCCCAAGCGTTTGATCGAGTTTGGCTTCAGGGGCTTAGATACAAAATTAATGTGTTGCTCCCACAAAATACTCACAAGGTTCTTGAGTCCTATCTCAGCGAATCCCAATTAACCACAACCTCACAATATCAACATTTGCTTACGATACTGCAATATTAAGCAGGTCCCGATGCCCAATACAAGCAATAAGTCGAATTGCAGATCACCTCACCCATCTCGAAGAGTGGCTGGGCAACTGGCGGATAAAAGTCAATGAACAAAAAAGTAAACACGTTACATTCACGCTCAATAGAGGTACTTGCCCTACGCTAACTCTGAACAATATTACGATCCCACAGGCCAATGAGGTCATGCATCTCGGCATTCATCTCGAAAGACGGCTCACTTATCGTAAACATATTGAAGCCAAGAAAACACAGATAAAGCTAAAAGCCAACTCCGTACACTGGCTTATAAATCCGCGGTCCCCCTTAAGCTTGGACTACAAATAACTTCTTTACAACTCCGTAATAAAGCCTATTTGGACGTACGGCTCACAATTATGGGACAATGCGAGTTCCAGTAACGTGGATATAATACAAAGAGCTCAATCAAAACTACTTAGAACTCTCACCGGAACACCTTGGTATATTCGCAACACCCACATTCACAATGATCTTAACATCCCAACTGTGAAAACTGAAATAGATCGTTTCAAGCAGACCTATGAATGCAAACTCAACTCTCATCCTAATCCACTCGCAAGATCTCTAACACTACTCCATATACAAACACGACTCAGGAGAAATGACCTCTCAGCCCTGTGATGTGCTCTTAGGGCTGCTGTAACTACATAAGTCTCCAACCGGGGGGCTTAGTGTAATACACAACTAGATTTAAGATTTGAAAAATTATTGTTAGTCTCGGAAGTGAAGATCCAATAAAAAAAAACAGTAAAAAAAAAAAAATATTTTATATCTTTATCACTTTTTTCTGAGTTTTTGTTATAAAAAATATTTTGTTATAGTTTAGCAGACCTTGAAACGACAAATAATAATATATCCTACAAAGGTCTAGATTGGAATATTTCCTTCATGGAAATTTAAGTTTCCATGGGAGTTCAGAGTACTGTAACACTTTTTGAGCAAAGTGTTCAAAAAGCTTCAACTTTTCCCCCCGAAACTGCGTCTTTTCCCAGAAGCCGCAGCTTTTTAGAGCTTTTTGGAGCTTTTTTAAACACTTTGGACACTTTACTAAAACAGCTGCAAGTACCGCTCACTCTTGCTAGCTCTGCCTCGGCTGTACAGACTGTTACTACCTAACAGAAAGCTTTCAAAGTTACCATGTCTTGGTCATGCCGCTCGTAGTCATAAGCCGTTCCCACCCGCAACATGACCGTTTTTGCGGTTATAGCGTACCGGTTTAGTTTGTCCGTTAAATTTAAATTGCAGTCGGTGTTTTTTTTTTTTAATAAACAGTTTTCTTGTGGTTTAGAGGTATTAACCTCCTGCTCCATCAGTGTATATTTAGGCCCTGTACCGAAGGTACAAGAGCCTATTGGGTTTGTGCAAATGTATGTAACAGGTAGAAATAATGGTCGGAGACCCCCCAAAGTTACCCCCATTATGGTCAGGAGCGATAGAGGAGTCGATATAGACATGTCCGTCTGTCCGTCCGTATGAACGAAAGGATCTCGGAAACGGTAATAGATAGAGACTTCGTGTTTTTTGCATTCGACTAGGACTGCTCCGGAATTTCACAAGTTTATTTTAAAATTGTTGTGGGTAAGTTCTGATTGGTGGTGGGAGCAAATTCGTTCGTCTGTTTTTTTGTGTTTGGGTCCTTCCGATGAATAGTATTCCGCCCAAGTGATTTTGCTCATTATGCGCCATGCGGTTTTGCAGGGAATACCAGCTTGCACGGCGGTGTCAGCAAATGCGATTTGGCATGCACATCGGAAAAATTGCGGCAGTCTTCCCTCGCAACCTTCACCACCTCCGCCACCATCGGTGGAAAATCGGATAAATTCCTTGTGGTAATTCCACATGGCGAAAGTATAACTCTGAAGATGAAGTTTCAAATTAAGTACTTCTTATATACATAAGAAGATCCGAAAATCCCTGGCGACAAAGCATTGAAAGGCGATACGGCCATTGCTATGAAAATCTTGGTCTAATCTGGGCTTTATGGGAGCATGGGGTGGGTGTGGCAGTCCGGCAGGGTTTCCACACTTCTTTAATCCACAATCCATCTTTTAGGTCCGCAATTGTCTAACATAAAGTTATGCAGTAGAAAAGGTTCAGCGCAAGACTGAAACGAGGACCAGACAGTTGATAGTTTGATAAAACAAACTATGAACCAAGTGCAATTAAGACACATGAGTGTTAAGACCATTAAATTAGATACTCCTCAACTGCAAATCCTCCCAAATTCAGGTCCCCCGCCCTTAATAGAGGTAGAGTTATTTTAAGAGTTAGATTAGAATCTAAAAAATCTCTTAGATTAATATTTTCAAACAAATGGTCTTTTTCAAGACTATAAACGCAATTAAGCTCTTCGGAAGGCACCCTGCCGGAGGATGAATATGGTGCATTTCACATCAACTGTCCACCCAAAAAAAAGTGTTCTCTGATTTAGCTCAAATATTTTTTTTTCTCCCTCCCTCTATATATTAATGCAAGTTGCTGACAAAGCAGAGTGTCGCGATGCATAGAGAGGGAGAAAGAACGTATGAATGGTAACTAAACAACTTTAAATCGTTATAGATCGTTAATGGTCTTGCAAAATGAAAAATGACAAGATAAACCTAAGATAAGAGGAACCTAGAATACAAATCCGATGATACCCAACTTGACATAGTTCGTCAAATTTAATTTTTTTATTTCTCATAGTACGTCGCGACGCAATTGAGGCTTTGCCATGGGGCGCAATCTTCTACATTTATTTACTCGAAAACAAAAAAAACAGTAATTTCAAAATCAAGTATTTTGTACGATAAAGCTCAGCTTTCTAATAAAATAAAATAAATAAAATAAAGCCCAATGATGAGTAGTCACGGTAGAAAGTCCTAACTGCGACATGAACGGTCCTGATGATAAGTCTAGCTAATATCCAACAAAACAGAAAAGTAATAATTAAAAATAATAGTTGATAATAACCAAACAACCGAAGAACAAATACTCTTAAAACAAGCCTTTCAGCTATTGAGGCCTTAAATTTTTATCGATATAAATTAACAATTTAAATATATGAACTATTATTCATGACACACAATTAACAAGTTCCAAACTTTTATGACTCGGTGGTACAATAATTTTACACTATTGAAGGTCATAGTAGAGATATTAAGTTGGGTCTAGTAGAAAATACATATGTGTATAACTGTGAGCTGCTTTTGAGAATTTCAGATATTCCATAATGACGTAATCCAGCTCTGAAAATGAAATAAAATATTCTTCGTGAAAAATTTCTTAAAAATTTCGTCTACCTTCCTCAAGTGAAAATAGAATTACTTTAAGAAGAACTATTATCTATATATGTATCTATCACATGGTACGTCCCTCGAAAAACTTATAATTTTTAAAACAAATTTTAAGAAATTGCCTCTTAACTGGCTAGATATAATAAGACTTAATTTTAGAACCTTGCAAAATTGTTTTGATTTCTTTTTGTTCGTGTGTCAGACTACAAAAAAAATTATGACAAAACCTGCACGTTTTTTCCCTTTTTCAAGTGCTTTTGGGCTGTACTGGGTGGGCGAAAAGTTGGCTAACAAATAAGAGACGCTACTAGTATTATATCCATACGATTTTTAGTTAGCTCTAACCTTCAAAAGACACGTGTATAAATTTAACAGCTGTCGTACTATTAGTTTGTGAGATATATCCTTTTGGAATGAAGCAACTTTTGTTAGTTTAAAAAAATATAAATAAAAAAGAGGATGTGTTATTTAAGCATTGTTTTTTTGGCGAAAAAATACAGCTGAAGCCAAGGCTTGGGTTGATAAACAATATTCGGACTTTGCACCAGAAAAATCAACTATTGAGAAGTTGTTTGCTAAGTTAAAACGAGGCGAAATGAGCACCGAGGACGATGCACGCAGTGGACGCCCCAAAAGGTTGTTACCGACAAAAACATCAAAAAGGTGCTCAAAATAATTTTGAATATTTTTTGAAGTTGATAGAGATAGCTAAGACCGTAATGATATGAAAGGATCGTGTTGGACATATCGTGAATAAATATTTGAGTATGCAAAAGCTGTGTTCAATATGGATGCTGCGCGAGCTCATAATCGACCAAAAAAAAAAAAAACAACGAATTTTTGATTCTGATCAATGTTTGGACTTGTTCTATCGTAACAAAATCGAATTTTTGTATCAATATGTGACAATGGATTTAACATGGCTCCATCATTTCACACCGGAGTCCAATAGACAGTCAGCCGAATGGACTGCACGTGATGAGCCGACTCCAAAGCATGGAAATACGCATAAGACGGCTGGCTAGGTTATGGCATCAGTATTCTGGGATGCGCATGGTATAATATTCATCGACTATCTTAAAAAGGAAAAAAAAGATCAACAACGACTATTGTGTAATGTTATTGGAGCGTTTGACGGACAAAATCGCGGGGTAACGGCCCTATTTGAAAAAGAAGAAAGTGCTGTTTCATCGAGACAATGCACTGTGTCACAAATCATTGTAAACGATGTCAAAATTGCATAAATTGTGCTTAGAATTGCTTCCGCAACCATATTCTCCAAATCCTGTTCTCAGACCTCAAGAGAATGCTCGCTGAAAAGAAATTTAGCACCGATGAAGAGGTAGTCGCTGCAAATGAAACCTAATTTGAGGCCATATGCAAATCGTACTATAAAAATGGTATTGAAAAAATGTTTGACCACTATAATCGTTGTTTCGCCCTCGAAGGCAAATTTATTGAATAATAGAATCAAATTTCATAAAAAAAAGGATTTTTGTTATATTAGCTTACGAACTTTTAAGACGAACTGTTATATTGGCTATTTTATATCCGATATCAGCTTTGAGCTGTGCGTGTGGTAGATGTATCGCCATTCTGCTGGACTTAAAAGTTAGTTCGTACCATAATCAGCCAAAAGTATCTACACAGTTATCATTAGATGAGTTTTTCCGCACAAATGTAGACTCAAACTATGACTCGTTAGTCGTAGAGTTGCATAAATACTTTACAAAAAATTACCATATAGTTAAAATGTTGGCTGACATATAAACTATAAATGGCCCAATATTCCATTTATTAAACATTATTCGTAATTACTTTCAGTGTCATTTAATAGACATGTTACATATATCTATTAACAAAATGCTGACTGCACTATGCGCTGATGATACCACTAACCTTGAGTGTGACATAGATTCGTTCAAGGAATTCCTTATAATGCAAGGACTTTAGCTCGTTCAAACATGCCTCCGAAGTAAATACATTCAAAACTATTCAATGCTAATTATCAATCATATTGTATCATAATTAAGCATTCATGTGTATTAAATCAAACTCAAATCAAATTAAAACAATGTCTCTACTCACTTAATTTCCAATTAATAAAACAATTCATTGGCCTTTCGCAATTTATCTCTTCCTGCAAATCAATAAAATAATTGAATTGTTTACTCATATTAAAAAAGAAATAAACAAACAGAAACAATTATATTTTCACTTAAAACGAAGCATGAATGAAATGTTTTGTTTTGTGTCAATATTTTCGGCAACTTCTGCAACAAATTCTTTTTTCTTTTTTTTTTAAGCGCCTTAAACGATTTGTTTGACTTTGAAACTGGCAGCCGACCGCAAACATAAAATATAAAATAAAATCCGCACTAAAAAAGAAAAATTAAATACAAAAGAAGCACTTTAGAACAATTTAAAAATATAATTTACTATTTCTATTTCCTACTCAGCTGGTCGTATTAGTTTAGCATGCCGCAGTCGCAAACACTTGATTTTTAATATGTTGCGTTTAAAAATAAATTCAAATTAAAATTGAAACGCAAACATGCAGAAATGAATGTACAAGTGTCAACATGGATACGCTTCACTTCACAAAATGAGAAATGTACAAACGGCAAATAAATGAAACAATGAAATATAAAAACATATTGTACAAAAATTAAAGAAAAAAAAACAATTTTTCAAATTTCGTTCGTTGAATTCGAATCATTCATAGCCTACATTGCTGCTGAAATAATAAAGTGTTGTAGCGCGGAATTTGTTTAGTATATATTGAAAAATAGAGTTGGTCACATAGATATGAGTGTAGTATGAAAGCGGTGTGCGGAAGGCGTAGATGAGTAGTTCGACTCTCGGAAATTTAGTCGCCATGGGGCTTATAACGTGTGCGGTGCATGTATTCTATGGGAAAAAAAAACTATTACAAAAATTACCACAGAGCATGAACATCACAAAAATGGACACGTCAAAACTGGCGATATTAGACAGCAGCATCTGGCACCGTTTGGGTGGCCATTTTAAAGCATCTTTGTTCCGCAAAAAATGTTAAGCACTTATTTGCACGAACGCAGCAAACTCGGTGACAATTACCCCCAAGTAATAGTTACATTTCCATTTCTTTAGACCAATCAAACCCAAATAGCTAAAAATTCAGCTAAATTTTACCTACCTACCACTCTCTAAGGTGACAGAAATAAACAATTTAACGCTGAGCGATTTTTCACAGATGGTGCGGTAGTACTCATAGCAAGAATACCTCTGTACATGATTCAACAAGTCGATATACATAATTTCAATATAATTGGAAATGGAAAATGTAAAACTATATAAAATAAATCGTGGCTTTAAACTCGTACCATAAGATGTCGGAAGCAAAATTGTTTAAATTTTAGCAAACTTTGGTTTGGGAAGTTAATTGGCCATCGATAAACGCCACAGACCATTCCTGTGAAATGTCATATTAAGACCATACTTTCTTTTTTCCATACCAGTACCACCTTCTTCACCGTTTACGATGCTAACTTCAATGCCCAGGGGTTCCTCCTTCCATTCGTTCATCAGCGACAAACCCGGCTACTTATTATTTTTTTTACCCAAACTACGTGATATGGGCAATACCTGCCGAATGGCTTGCTCGTAGCTGTTTTCATCGACAATATCGAAATTTATGATAGATTGCGGCTAATGTTGTAAACATCATTTTCGAGGTTATCCAGGTATCGAACTTTTTCTGTGATGATCTCGTTGAAGGATTCAGTTGTATCGCGTGGCATATTTTTGACAGCAAGAGGAAATTCACCGTTTTTGAATGTTTCGAATACTTGGTTGAAATTGCGAAGGGCCTTACGACGTTTGCTGTTAAATTCCTCAGTACACAGCAGTCGGTTTAGCTCTGCATCTAGCGGAATATCTGGCATAAATACATCTGCATCACCGGCGCGTGGATTTAAATGTTCGTATCCAACACCAATTGCGTGCGCACCAAATTCATCGTCACCAAATCCGTTCTTGTTCTCAGCAAGTTCTAAGTCGTCAATAGATGCAGTAGGAAATCCCATCTCTTTCCAGGCATAACACTTTTCGTGATACTCGAGGGCTCTGATAGAGCAGATGATACAGTACCCGTGTGCGACACTGTAGCTGCAACTTACTGTCGCGCAGAGTACCGACATATGTCACGAATGGCAACAAAAAGTTATTCACCTGCTCCACACTTATTTTTCCAGCAGATACTCTTTAGCTCTTCAAGGAATATGTCCAAATAGTTGATAGTTAGGCCGCGCGCCGCTGGAAAGTCGATCAAAACAATTTTCTGCCTAAGCTCATTAAAATGTTGTACGTGCTCTTCAGACCAGCCGACTTTTTTGAGCTCACGCAAAATGGCAAATTTCTTAGACGTCATTGATCGATGTCAAACCACTTCTGCGACATAGTGCGGATGAACGCGCCAAAGAACTGGACGCTATATGTATTGTGTATTGTTATTGAACCACCCCAATAGGTCTGCCAACTGCTCGGCCAATTCTTCCTGCACCAGTGATTTGTCCGACATCCAAAAGCTGTAGTATTAACCTTTCCAGATACGCATAAAACTTTCTTCTTCTAACGGAAACCAACTCCGGGAGCGTAGCTGTAGCCATTTATGTAACTTGCGCTCTTGATTGCGCTTGACGACATCGTTGCAGGCCAACGCCGTCACTATTCTCACCTCTTGCGAGACGACCAGTAGCTCGTTCGGAACCGATTCCTCTAGCGGCACGTCGTACTTCGGCGCAGCGCTTTAAGTATTTCTTCTTAAAAGACATGACGCAGCAAATTAGAAACGGGCACGAACTAGATACGGTGCAATTCCAAAAAATAAGCTGCCTCGCACTTTTTTTTTTGCGGCTCAGCTGTTTGATGGCTAAATAATAGTGCGCGAAGCTGTAGAAAAAAAAAAAACACTGACATTTTGCAACACTTTGTGATATTCTTTTAAATGAATTGTAGCTTTTCTGGTTTATTGGTTGGTTGCTGCCTCTTCCTTGTCGAGACTTAATTACATATTTTATTAAAAATAAAACATACAAACTCATCATGCCTGTGTTTGCTGGTACAACTGCTTAGGAGTACAAAAACTATAATAAGTAAATATTGCAAATACGAACAGTCGTTGCATGTATCTACATATATTTTTTGTTTTGTCACACTGACTTCCTGTACCCACATATTCTTCGGTACGCCAACAATTCCGATAAAATTGTACTATTCTCCGCCGACTGGGTCGAACAGTGTAAACAGGTGTAGCTTGTACTTGAGGATCTAGAACAGGCATTAGTTGGAAAAGTACAATTCATACAGTGGACGCTGTGAAATTTGCAAAGATTTCCGGGACATATAGGACCAACAGTCATCTTCTTTACTAAAGGTGGCACAGCCATAGATCGTGTCGATGGCGTAAACATTTCAGAGATTAAAGCAAAAGCGACCAAAGTTCGCGCAGTGGCTGTCAGCGATTCCGCAAGCGGACAAACGCTTGAACAGCGTCTAAAGGCACTTATCAACAAAGCACCTTTGAAGATTTTCAAGAAGGGTGTACGCGATTCACCATATTGTTTTTTTTTCAAGCAGGTTATTGCGATAATTAGCGAAACTAATTAATTTGTCAGCCGCCGTCACATTATTTGCCCTAAACAAATTTTTTCTTATTTCTGTATACAGATTACCCTATGAAACCTTTGACATATTAGAAGACGAGGAAGTACGACAAGGTTTGAAAACATACTCGGATTGGCCGTCTTTTGGAATTGCACTGTTTCTAGTTCGTGCCCGTTTTTAGTTTGCTTCATCATAAAACTAAACAATAATGACACTGAATACGACGTGCCGCCAAAGGAAGCAGTTCCGTACTGGTCGTTGCGCATGAGGAAAATAGTGACGGCATTGGCCTGCAACGATGTCGTCAAGCGCAATCGCCAAGTGCGGAAGCTACGTAAATGTCTACAGAAACGCTCCTGCATTTCGCTTTCATTAAAAGAAGAGAGTTTTATGCGTATTTGGAAAGGTTTATAATAACAACAAACAATATAGCGTCTAGTTCTTTGCCGCGTTCATTCGCACTACGTCGCAGAAGTGGTTTGACATCGTTCAATGGAGGCTAATAAATTTATGATGCTAGTGCGGCGCATGCTACGTGCCATATTTGTACATATTCTTTGTGGTGTTGGCCAAAGTATCTGCTCGAAAAATAAGTGCGAAGCAGGTGAATAACTTTTTGTTTCCATTCGTGACATATGTCGGTACTCAGCGCGACAGTAAGTTGCTAGTACAGTGTCGCACACGGGTACTGTATCATCTGCTCTGTCAGAGCCCTCTTGGATGCGAGTATCACGAAAAGTGTTATGCCTGGAAAAAGATGGGATTTCCTACTGCATCTATTGAAGACCTAGAAGTTGCTGAGAACGTGAACGGATTTAGTGACCATGAATTTGGTGCGCACGCAGAAATTGGTGTTGGATATGAACATTTAGATCCACGCGCCGGTGACGTAGATGTCTTTGTGGCAGACATTCCGCTAGACGCAGATTGCGTTATTAACGTGCTAAACTGCTGCGTACTGAGGAATTTAACAGCAAACGCAGTAAGGCTCTACGCAAGTTAAACTAAGAATTCGAGATATACAAAACGGTGAATTTCCACTTGGTTTCAAAAATATGCCACGCGATACAACTGAACCCTTCAACGAGATCATCTTAGAAAAAGTTCAAAACCTGGACATCCTCGAAAATGATGTTTACAGCATTGGCCGTAAACTGAAACAGCTCACAAAACGAAAACGTCGCAAAGTTCTACGTGCTATAAATTTTGATAATTCGGAAGGTGTTGCCCATTTGACGTTCTTTGGGTAAAAAAAAATAATAAAAAGCCGCGTTTGTCGTTGATGAACGAACGAACAGAGAAACCGCCGACGCACACGGTCGACAAGGTACTACTGGTACCCAAAAATTATAGACTGTGGACTTAATAAGAAACCTATTGACTGCCATTCATTTGGCTTCAGCAGATAACAAATGACCGTATACTAAACAGCCATTCAGGGGAGAGTAAATTGTAAGAGGGTGATCTCCTTAAATATGGTTTATGCACTGGGCTTGAAACGCGCCATCGGAAAACAATTGGTACGAGTGAAGACACAAAGGAAGCCTCCGATAACACCCCTTGCAAACGATTTAAGGATTACATTTTTCGGATATGCACCATTTATGTCCGCAGGGAAGATGAAAATTTCCAGCTGATAGATCTCCTTGAAAAATACAAGGCCGAAATCTCTTCAATCAAGGAAATACGACAGATAAAAAATCATCTTTTAACATTTACTATAGCAGCCATAAAAAGATGAATGTGGATGCGTTTTCATTGTAAATGGGAAACTACGCCACCGTATCTCCAGTTTAATACCTGTTGACGAGCGTATGGCTACGTTAAGCAGTAAGGATAAATATATATTAACATTGATCAAACATAATAATAAAATATATCAAAAATGAATTTTACAGGCGTTTGGAACGTCTCTAAGTCACTGTCCAACAAATTTTGTCAAAGCCGTGCTTGTCAATTACTACTCAAAATTGGGAAGAAAGAAATAGGAACTAAACCCATTGCGTTTCACTTTGCAACGAAACGAAACCGACTGCTCCAAGAGTCGATGAAGAATACAAGGCCGACGATAGAAAAGCGATGCCTGAATCAACAGCTAATGAGGATAACGGAGTATAATGAGGTCGACTCTGATAAAAAATTGTGTCAAGCGTGCAGTGTAAAAGGATGCAGCCATATACGCATGCGCTGATAGGACGGTATCGGTGTGGTTTCAGACTAAAAAGACCGATCAGTACATATTCACGGTGCGATAAGTCTTGGAGAATACCCAGGAAGAAAATATATTCCATGTGTTTGTCCATTATAGACCCGCTTTTGACACACCGATACGAACGAAGATTTCTATTGCCCAATCTGCACGCTGTATCCCAGCATAGCTTGCATGTTGACGCTATCGTAAACACGAAGTGTGGCCAGTGTGGAAAAGCGCCTCTCCGAGCCCATTTATATTAACAGAGTTTTCAGACAGGATAACGCGTTACTTTCGATTTCCTTAATTTTTTGATGCAATATATACTACAGTAATGCTCATACATACTGAATATGTAGGGCTCGATCTACCAGAAGGAAGTGAGATTGAAAATCAGCCACTATTCATGGGTTAAGAGGCGAATGAGGACAAGACAAAGTACTTGGTATCTGCTCGCAAGTCGTCTCATCTTTTATGGTATGTGTCTATGGCGAATTTCAACTTCAGTGAACAGTAGTGACCAGAAACCGAAGAATTATGCTAATTTCGGCTCAGCAAACATTAGAAGTTGGGCCCTCTCTCCAATAGCTAAAATTAAGATCTAAAAGGCACTGATAATCTTGGTCCTGCTGTATGGCTCTGAAGCATAGAATTAATCAGATGAAAATACTTTAAAAGTCTCCGAGAGAAAGATTATTCGCAATATTTTTGGACCTGTTAGAGTTGGGGACCAGTATCGGTCCCGTGTGAATCACGAACTGCATGGATCATTCAATGACGTTAACATAATCCAGCTCATAAAATCTAGCGGCTGTACTGAGCACGTCGTAAATTGACGAGCTACCAGTAATTGATTTGAAACAGCAAAACAAATACGATATCTTGCAGCTGAAACCAATTTGTCAATTCTTGACATAATTCCATAATCAAGAATACATAGCACATATTTTCACTGACACCTCCATCAATATATGACAAACTCTTTGAAAATCTTTAAATGCCATTTTCCACACTTTACGCCAAGTGTATAATAAGAATTTCTTTTTTGAAATTCGGCGCATTGTTTTCTCGCTTGAGGAAGGAAACAATTGAAATAAGAAAAGCACAACAACAGAACACAACGAACGAATGGGGGACCACAGAAATGGGGATTTATGTACAACGCTTGGCTCACAAACAATGAACGCGCTATTAAATTAACATTTAATTTAATCACTTGCAGATTGTTTCAAATACGTGAAATTAATTTTTGCTAAAGAGATGCTCGCACAATACAAAATATAAGGAAGGCATTTTTGAATCGTTGAAATTCTAAACTGCAACAGATGTTCATGTAAAGATAAAATATTTTGCAGAACGCATCTTGGCTGCGGCGCCGTGCTTCAATGTATTTTAATTGTGGCATTTTAGACAAAAACAACAGCGAAGTACACGACGACGACGGCGATGCTAGAAAATTTTTACAAAATAAATATTTGAGCAAACACATAAAAACACATCTAAATATCGGCCAAATTTTGAATTCGTTGCCAAAATCTGCACAAAGAGGCATGGCATGGCATCGAAGGCACTGAAGGCAGGCAGGCGGCGGGCATTCGATACTCTATGCTCGGCCACTGATGAGACACACAAATGAAAAACAAATAAATGCAGAAATGAAAACTCTTCTTTAGTCTTACGAACTCGGAGGGTTGTGTCTAGTGTGTAGTACTGTATACGAAAATAGCAGCGCAAAACAATAAAAAAAAAACATCTTTCCGAGCATTATATGTAGCATTCGTAGAACCAAAGACAACGCCGGAGATCAAGACGTCGCGCAGTTTGCTCTGTCAGCAGCTTGCCAAGAAAATGAACGAGCGTTTGCCATACATACCCGCACATCCATCTATTCAATATACGTGCCGCCCACCAACCACCTGAGACACCATGGATTACCAATTGAATGCAAATGAATATTGGGTATAGACAAACAGCGTTCTTGGTCGTGTGACTTAGACCGATTTCTTTGTGTTTAAGTTACTTGCTGAGAAAATTAGTTCGTTGATTACTTGTGATAATTTTTTTTTTTGTTTTCTTATTTTCTATTATTAAAAGTGTCTATTCGGATTAACAGGCGATTTAAGAAAAATATGAACATGTTTTCACAATGGAACCAAATCTTTTAAGTGGGTTTGATCTATGGTATTCGAATATTAATGGTATAAAGCGAAAGCCGACTTTTAAGAGAGCTAACCCGTTAGCTTAATTTGTTTTAAAGTGGAATTTGAAAAAACAACAGATTTCTATACTAGAAATCAACTGTTGAAATGATTTTTGAAAATAAATTTATTTTAAATCATGAGCATTGCAGTTAGACAAAGTGCAGACAAGGACTATTATCATTGATATATATTTTAAACTAGCTTAATCCACAGCTTCGCCCGCGACCTGAAAGCCAAATTGTTCACTCTTGTCCAATGGATCTTAGTTTTCCGGATTCTATCAACATGTGCACGAAATATCATCTTTATACCTAAAATGGATGCAAAGAAATAACGATTTTTTGTTTAACGTTTATATTGGGAGTGGGACGTCGCTTCCCCCTATGATATTTTCCAACGTCCCTTCTATTGCAACACCAAAATGCATACGAATTGATTTAGCGGTTTATGCGTGAAACGGTAACATCCATCCCCAAAACTTTCGCATTTATAATATCTATCCATTTTTTTTCTTTTCATATTAGATCTTGGCACTGCCTATTTTTCTAGTGGTTTAAAAAAAAAAAATAATGCATATCTAACGTTCGAATCAGGAAAAAAAGCCATCAGATCATATTTCACATTTCACATATTCCCGAATTTTTAAATTGCAATTGCAATTTTTCTTTCCCTAGCAATCCTTGCCGAAGTATTACGAATATTTTTAAAAAAATTTGTTAAATGGATCCATCTGTTTTCAAGATACGTGACGATGTTCCTTTTGTAGCTACATAAAAATATTTGAACAAATACATAATGAACTTTCAACTCGAAGAACCAATTCCATGAATTAAGAACACCTAGTATACCAGTCAAGCCTTGTAAAAAAATTGCATCTATCTGCGTTAAAAATGTGTTAAGACACGATGCTCTGAGAGATGACGAATTTGGATTTTATTTTAGTATGTGGCTTCGATAATACTCTTACACTCTGAAAAATCTTTCAGTTGCTAATAATAGTTCTATAAAACTCACTGATTCGATTCAAAGATTACTATGAGGAGATACGAAAAAAAAAAATTTTGTCTAAAATAAAAAAAAAATTTGATCTGTAAGAAATCTCATCAAAGTTCTTAGTTTAATATAATTAACTTGAAGAAGATTATTCGTGGGTGGGTCTTCAGTAATGTAGAAAGCAGAGGCGGACTGGGTAATCGGGAGAATGACCGACGTACTAAGGTCGATAAATTTCGTGCCCGTTTTTCTAAAATATTTGCACTTTATGCACTAGTATCTACAGTCCCTTACAGATACTAATATATGTTCATATATATGTGTGTATGCTCCATAATAATCCAAAATATTTGGATGAAAGCTTGTTGACTTTTGCCCGTTTTCCTGAAAATTGACTTTTTTCCAGGCAACAAAAATTTGCGTCACAATGAAAAGCTTCATTTTGGCTTACAAACAGTCGCAACAGTCAGCCCTGCTAATCTTATTCTGCAGCAAAATAACAGGAAGCTAAACCAAAACATGGAGGAGTCAATAAAAAAGAAAATTAAGAACTTTGTTGCCAATGTCAATGTTTGTTTGATCAAATGCAATCGGATGGTGTCAATTTAAAAAAACATATCATCAAAGTTGGCTTGCATCACGTATGCAAATACAATTTCAAACATGTGACTATGTTGAAGAATCCATAAAAAATTTAGGACGTCAACGATTGTGCTTGTGATGAAGGAAGTTCTCGCGTAAAGCGCAAATTAGCTACCAAAGTTTTTACACATAATGACACGCAACATTGGTGTCTACAAAGAAAACGCATTTGAAAAACGTGGAAGAGCGTAAAAGGAAGGCTGAACCTGTACCATTTACTCTAGAAAATGCCTTGAGAAGCGAAAAAAATGATGGAATGGATGAATGGAAAAGTTCTAAATATTTTAACAGGAACAAATTCTACTCAGTCTTGCACAACCTGTGGACCTATGCCTCTGCAACTTATGGCCATCGCTGATCTGCATCTGATCTGATCGGAAAATGTTTGGCAAAGCACACTCAAGCGTTCGAATACGAAGTTAGCCTGGAATCGTTCTTTCGAATTTGTTCAGGATTGGCATCAAGATATGGCAAGTACGTGGCCCTCAAGTTAAAGAGATAATGTTTGCACGGAAAGCGGAAATTCAAGACAAATTACGGCAGTGCTAATGACGGGAACACAGCTAGGAAAGCATTTTTGAAAACCCACACATTTGCTTCAATACTTGGGTTTGATCCGGAGGTTCTAAAGAACTTAAATGTGATTTTAATAAGCATACCATGCATCTATGAAAAAGTTGCCTCTTTAGGTAGACTACTGCAAACAACAACAAACAACAAAGCAGCTATTCAGTAGAGGTTATAAACCTTTTAAGACCACCAAATGATAATCCCTTCAATAATAATGTCAACGCAGATGACGAGGTTACTGACACAAGTATCAGGTCTGCACTTAAATTTTTCGAATTTCTGTAATTCAAAAGTTCAATGTGACGGAATCAAATGGGGACACTAAACACACTGTCCAATAAAAATCAGTTTCAGGAACATCGATTTAGCGTTATGGACAAGAATTGGATATATCAAGAAATACTACAGAATTTACTCCCTAAAGATCTAAGTCCCCATACTTCGAAAGTAAAATTGGCACAAAACTGCAACCAATGACCTTGCACAGCGAAGAGAGTTCATTGAATAAATTTATGTACATCAACAAGTTAATGTTCTTTTTTCGAGCTAATGTATCATTCATCCTCATCAAGATGATTGGTTAATTCTCTAAATTTTAGCTCATTTGAAGTTCAGTGCACCCACATGTGATTGTCGAAAACATGTGCAAACAAATGGTGGCGATTTGGAGCTGGGGATGTGATTGTACCATAATGTTTTGAAAATGAAGCTGGTCGCTGCTTAATTATTGTTACTGTTGATTTTTCTACAGGTTGGCCACATCATTTAACTCATCATATGACTGCATCGAGATGGTGCAACATGCCATACAGACCTTGAAATAATCAAATTATTACATAAGATGTTTCCTAGTCATGTATTCTCTTGGGATCATCAAATTTCTATGGGATTATTTGAAATCATCTATGTTAACAAGCTCTAATTCACCCGTGCATTGAAGGAGGAGACTCAACGCTACATCGAGTATATATTTGAGATATATGTTACATAGAAGGGATTCACCGTCAACGTGCAACAACTAAAGAAGCAGCTTCCCAATTTAACGTTTATTATTGAGCAAAGTATTCTAAATTCTTCAACATTTAGTCTGGTGCAAGAGCTTTGATGTTAAGCTAAGCGATTAAAACTCGTTAAACTCTATACTCATTTTGAGAATATAAAATTATTTTAACCGAATTAATAATGAACTATTAAACTTAGCAAAACATTGAAAAACCATTAAAAGAATATTCTATACAATCCAATTTATCTCTTCAATTTCTTTTAAAAATATTTTTATTGCTATTCTCATGCCGTATTAATGGGTCACTTAAATTTTAACAAAACATTGAAAAACCATCAAATAGAATATTCTTTTTCTCAAAAATTTTTAATAAAAATATTTTTTTTTAACATTTTCATATATTAATATGCTATATTAATGGTCAGTCTTTACATTACAAGTACAATATATTAATTAAGGGCACTTCGTATAAAATGAAATCTCATTTAATCTGCTTTTCTTTTAATGGTACATAAATTTCTTTCATAGATATACAACTTATAGACAGACAGACAGATAGACACACACACATACTCAAATGCATATTGTCAATTGGCCGTCAAATAAGTATTTCATTCGATCTATATAAAAAATATATACCATATATACGTATGTATGCATGTATGTATGTGTCTCTGACAGTCACATACAGTGGACAGAGTGACATTGCCACAAATTGTATTTTCAACAAGCGATGGCCTATTAAAAATTTTGCCACGCTCTCTCATCAACAAACAAGCAAATTCGGAATAGAATTAAAAGAAAAACACATTAAATAAATTGTTAGTTTTAAACTAACCGAAGCTTTAATACTCTTTCTATATTATCATACGAAAAATCGAAAGTTTTTGGTTTGGTCAATTTTATTTGACTCTTGAGTAAAACATATTTCTTTTTGTGTCATTCACACATAGTGGTAACTCCAAAACGACCAACTATATTAAGTGGAATATCGTTGGATAGGTATTTGAAAATCATCTTGAGGTTTCGTTTATCATATTTTATTATTATTATCATTTAAAGTTAGCTAGCTACCAATGTTCCTATATCAAAATTTTGATCACGAGGTATTGCCCGATTATGATCATAATAATGACTTTAAAGATGATAATAATGATGGAAGCCCTATGTTGTTAAATCAATCCCGAGTGAATGATCTTGTAAAAGACTTAGATTTGCCAAAGGAGAAATCTGAGGTATTACGAGTAATTCTCTAGAACCTGAAGTAATTTTTTTTTGGTAAAGAGCTCGAGAGGACAAATGTATTTAATTTTATTCTGATAAAGTAATAATGTACAAGGTTTAATAGAAAAGTTTGAATGTACACATGATCCTAAAGAGTGACACTTTTTGATTGATTCCTCAAAAGAAAGTTTGAAAGGTGGACATTTTACAACAGTAAGAGATATGCATCCATACCAAAATCAATCAGTTCACCAAAAGAAAATTACACAAAGACCCATATATGAAGTATTTGAATGTGTACAATATGAGAAACATCGATGAAAAATCTGCAGGGTCCTTGTTTTATATGTCAATGGGACAGTAAAGTGATCAACATTGGGCATGATCCACATAATTCTCTAATGGACCTAACCACATTATCTGATAAAAATCAAAAATGTTTTTATTGGTCTACAAATCACAGCTTTAACGAAAGATAATAAATTTGAAAAAAATAATGAATGTAAAAAAGTGGATGATATATTTTAAAAAAGTTGTTAAAGGATTACTGGACAACAATAAGGTAAAACACTATGAAAGTCTAGTTTCTAACATTTTAAGAGACTTTGTAAGACTACATCCAAGTCTTGCAAATATGAGCTTAAAACTTCATTTTTTCAAATTCACATGTAAGTTTCTTGCCTAAAAAAAAGAAGACCAAGGTTAAGGCTTTTCTGAAGACATTAAGAGTAAAGAACGCAGATATGAAGAATGATAGATTTCAGCCATGCTTGCAAATTACTTCTGGATCCTCGGAAGGCATGACCCAAATAGATTCTATAAAAGGCTATCAACAACTCGCAATACTGACAAAAAAAACTCGATAATACTTACGAATTAAATATTAATTTCTCAGACTAACAATATTACTCACATTTGCCGGTCGGACCTATTTCTTGTCTTACCTTTGCCGGTTGAACAGATACCTCGTTCTACCATTACCGGTCAGACCAATTTTTTTATCTCACCTTTGGACAGATACTTTGTCTTACCTTATCCGCATTGAGCAATTTTTTGTCACACCTTTGCCGATCAAACCAATTTCTTGTTTCACCTTTAAGACTTGCACCGATAACACGTCTCATTTTTTCCGGTCGGACCAAAAGAAATTTCGTTATGTCTGTACGCTCACTTTTCTCAAAATGCTTCCGTGATAGGCAATTTTGGGACCCGTGATCGTGTTCAGCGGACAAAAGTCGTAGATAAAATAAAATGAATAAGTCACATTTTGCATTTTGTCCTTCTTCATATATTCATACTATTGAAATGAATTGAATGTTCTGAAGGTGATGGTATACGTCGAGTTTTAGAGTACTTACACAATGCTTCTGAATAAAACCAGTGTTAGGTCTTGTCAAGTACTACAGATCGAATTTTTTATTTTTAAAACACCTACAAAATTTGAAGTTATTGGTAAAATTGATTTTTATACCCTGTTCCCACAGGAGGGTATACTAAGTTTGTGCAAATGTATGTAACACGCAGAAGGAGGCGTGGCAGACCCTACAAAGTATACATGTTATTAACCAACACTAATAGTCGAGTCAATATAAACCATGTCCGTCTGTCTGACTATTATGCTTCCGTATAAACAACAATATCTTGGAGACTATACAATTTGCATATTTAGATTCTCTTATTCCTTCTAAAGATAACTTGTATTCAAGGAACACGCTAACACCACCCACCCTTGGCTAAAGGGAATGGTTTGGGACTATCCAAGCAAATCTACTCATCATTCTGATTCTTTGTATGACAACGTTTTATTCGTTTTACGAGAAACACCAAATTTGTGCTATATTCTATATTAGGTCCAGTTCGGACCACTGAAAGCGGTAGCCCACAAACAAATCTTCCCAAACTTTCTGAGTTTTTGTATCAAAATTAAATTATTGTTGTTGTTTATTTAGCATGATTCCTAAGAAAATATTACATATAAGCACAGATCGGTCCACTAGAAGGAGGAACAAGGTCCATCCCACTTGACTGCAGCTTTCTTTATTGTTGTTTTTAATTTTGATTGAAATGCCGAATTTTTTCAAACGTATGTTAATCCATATAAGACCACATCGGACCATAAGAATAGTAAGAAGCATTTAGTCGAGTCTTAGTTTATTTTCAAAGTTTATTTCCAGAAAGAAATAAATCCCAAATGCAATATCATGTATAAAATTGGATAAGCGTTTTACTTGAGTTTAGTTTATTTTCAAAGTTTATTTCCAGAAAGAAATAAATCCCAAATGCAATATCATGTATAAAATTGGATAAGCGTTTTACTTGACTGGAGCTAAATCTTTTACTAGGTCACTCAAAAAGAATATTACATTGTCTTTGTTGGGTAGTCTTTCACCTTTTTATAACATTTTTTTCTATGAGTTTAGCCCAAGATGGTGCGCTGGCTTAATATTGTTAAGCTATGAACATATTAGGTTGGTTGATGCTTGGTGAAGATCGGTGCCCTGACTGTGGCCAGATTCAGGTATTTGAGCAGCAGAGTGTTCCAAATAAACCACTCCCAACCGGTGATTAGACTAGTGACTATATTTTCGGTCAACTGTAGGCTCATGATTTAGCTGTTACTCGCTATACCCCAGATTGGACAGCTATTTTTCCAGATCGGAGCAATGATCTCTTTGTGAAGAGTAACCTAGTACCTAAGCGACAACTGAGGAGCCAATGATGCTAGAACAGAGCAACTCTTAAGCCTGCGGTCCAGGATGATGCCAAGGTATTTGGCAGTTTCAATCCGCTTGACGGGCACCTCTTCAGCGATTACTGCCGGCGGCGTGCTGTGTTTTAGCACAAACATTGTGGCTTAAAAAATATAATAAAATATAGATAATTTTTATAATTTACAGTTAGTTATTGTTATTATGGCTTTCATCACTCTTTGATTCGGAAATATATGTATATGCATCCACAAAAAACACGAAGTGCGCTGCATTCATTAACAATAAAATATTTCTTCCATTTCAACAGACTTTTCTGGAACACTTGAAATAACTCATTTGTATTGTGATTGATTGCTCTCATTGCACATTTGATTTGAGCTATTTTGCTCGTTTCTTAACCCAATCACCAACAAGTATGTACGCAACTTAGATACCGCACATTACATGATGTAGCGTATTGGCAAATTAAAATATATTTTTGCACGAGGCGCGCACAATGTCAAGACTATAATTATAGCGACACCCACCTATTGGCGCCCAATTTGAAACAGCGCAGAGGGGCATATCACATAGATATACAATACATTTGAACGCTTAAACTCTGCGCTCACATAGATACTAGATACAAACGTACTCAATCACTCACTCACGCACGCACGAACAGAGGCAGACAGTAGGCAGCGTACGCTCACGGTCAAGTTGAAGCGTGAGAACGAACGCGCTTTTAGTGTTGATAATGAACGTATGAACTTTTGGAATATATTTGAAGGTAATAAAAAAACAAATATGAAAAATAAAACTCAAATTATTATTCGAAAATATATTTCAAAGCAATTCATTTGTACATTGAACCGTCATAAGAGCTTTTTGTTTTTGGCTCACGTCGAAACACGTCCAAGCAGTCATTCTACAAGTAGAGATCACACAAATCAATGCTATAATGTCACATTAACCCAATAAATAAGCAGATCGGGTATAGAGTGGAGTATAGTATTTGTCGTTACATGTACTGCGCTGTGCTGTGGTGTGCTTACAATCTTCGGCATGATAATGTTTATTTATAAAGATTTTCTTTACGAATCGCATTCAAGGGCAGAAAAAACTCAATTCAGAAAATTGTCGAATCTGCTGCTGCTGGTGCTGACTTTGCTGCTAAATTGCTGAGAACTCAAACTCAACACAAGTGTACGGATTCTCACGCTGCTCATCAACGAGCTCATCAACACGATCGTTTCATTTTGATCTTGTCGTTATTAGTATACTAGTCTAAATAGCCTAGTCTAGTATAGCCTTTGCCGTCGTCGCCTGTTCTAGATACATTTGCGAAAAATCAACGCACAGTTTCGAATAAAATCGCGACGCGGCAACTCGTGGCAATGTATGCGTCTCGGTTTGATAGTGCTCGAGAAACAAATTAAGGATTCACAAACGTACAAACATATATAAACGTATATAATTTATAGCTGCAAACATATATACATATATATATATATATATATATATAGAAAAGTGTTGTATATAAATATATATACAGAGATATACAATATATATTTATATAATTAATTAAATAAAAAGTGCAAGTGAAGTGTGCATTGAATAAGATTGAATAATATAAGAAAAAAAAAGTGTAATAAAATGCAAAAATAAAATACTATTTTATATAAATTATTTTATATAAAATAAAACAAATTTCAATAAATTTAAATCCTGTTTGAAAAATAAAACATTTTTAATAAATATGTATCTTAATTTGCAAAAGTTATTAAGCCTCATTTATTATTGGAGATACAATAATTTTTCAAAAATAGATTTTAAAAATATGAATGACACTTTATCCTTTTTTTTTTTTTTTTTGGATGCAGCATTTAAAATTAAATAAAAAATAAGAAAAACAAAGAGTAGTATTTTAGTCGAGATACCATACACTAGTATACCCTGCTCAGTTCAATGAAGTTTTGTATTCAGTTTAACTAGCCATCAACAATTTATGAAAGTTAAATTTAATAAATTTTCAACACAAGCAGACAATGTTTATGATAAATTGCTGTTCCAATTGCTGTGCCTATTTAAGAGGATTGCAAAATATTTAAGGATTTTAACAAAAATAAAATACATTAAAAAAATTCTTTAAAAATAAAGTTTCTAAAAAATTAAAAGTACTAAAATAAATCAAAAAAAAAGGTCTCTAAACTGCAAATAAAAAAATATTAAAACATTAATCAATTGTAATCCACATAGCGTTGCCATATCGACAGTTCGTGTGGCTTGTGTTGTGAAGCTGTTTTGTTTTCTATATGGACGCGAAGTTCTTATATTTGGTGTATGGCGCTAATGGAATGATTAAGTAGTGATCGGGAAACCCAACTTTCTAGAAAATAAAAACAAATTAATTAATTAAATTAAAATTAAATTAATTAAGATGTAATAATGAATTGAAATTAAAATTCTACATAGTGGTTTATTAATCATTTTTATTGCTGGTTTACTGCAGAAGATTTGTGTTGCCCAACTGCAGAGTTTTCAATTTCTTTTATATTATTTCTAATATGTTCGGAATGGATTATCAAGCAACTAGGGAAGCTTTGGAGAGCCATAGAATAGGCAGAACCATACCATTTCAGAATTTTTTGCATTAAGTAATTGTGAGGGAACCAGCAGGCAGCTAGCAATGCAAAAACAATGAACAGCAATTCTTTCATCTACTTTCTCTTCCTCCACTTTTTTGTCCATTTTTTTTTTTTAACCAATAAAATTTACTATAAATATGGCATTTTCACCTATAAAATATCAGATAATACCATTTCGTGGTGTTTAAGTCACATTATTTTTTAGACCCTGTACCGAAGGTACAAGAGGCTATTGGTTTTGTGCAAATGTATGTAGTGGGTGAATACAATGGTCGGAGACTCCCCAAACGAAAGGATCTCGAAAACGGTAATAGATAGTGACTTCGTTCTTTTTGCATTCGACTATGACTTCGCCGGAATTTTACGAGTTGATTTTAAAATTTTGCAGAAACGCACAGAATGTGCAGAAAGTTTGAAACACCGAATAATAGGACCCAAAATCCTGCAGAGAATCTCCCTCTCAAAGACTTCCAACGCTGTTTCATCTGACTCAATCCCGGTCCATGCCTCTACGCCATACAGTACGACCGGGAAAATCAGCGTCTTATAGATCTTGGTTTTTGTCTTTCGAGAGAGGGCTTTACTTTTAATTTGCTTGCTAAGCCCAAAAAGGCATCTTTTTGCAGGCGTGATTCTTCGCCTGATCTCCAGGCTGACGTTGTTACTGGTTATCTCGGACCAAAGGTAGACGAAGTTTTCTACAACACTGAAGTTGAAGAAGACACCAAGTACTTCATCTTGTCCTCATTCACCGCTAGTCCCATGAGCCGAGAAAAGCGGCTTTATAGTCTACAAATAGGTGGTACGTGTCTTTGTTAAACTCACGTGTCTTTTCTAGGATTGGTCGTAATGTGAATAATTGGCCTTTGACCACTTCGAGTAAGGATATCTACGCATAAAAAATTGGTTTACTAATTATTTGCGAACAATTCAAGTAATTTCGACTAAAGGGCAGCTTTGCTATTAGCAGCTTTCATTTCCTTTTGAGACTTTTGCTACTTTGTTTGACTTTCCCAAGTCTAGATCCCAAACTAAATTCAAAATACCGATTCAATCAACCTTTTTTGGAGCATTTTACTGGAGATCCATCAGTATTTATGGTTCCTGGTATAGTTTAACTGCTGCAGCATGAATCTTAATCAGACTTAGTTTAGTTCTCAGATATGTTCTCAGAGTTGTCTGCAATAGTTCTACACAAATTGAATAAACCATCTCGTGAAGAGGTCATGCCGATGGAGTTGCTCCTTAGAACTAAACGTTAACAAAAGTATTTTGCCCAATGTTATTTAATTAATTATATTTACTTTAATCTTTGAGACTGTCAACCGTGGTCCGAATTTTTGTTTATATTTTCGTAGTGAGTTGTGATGAACCTAAAACCATCGAGTGGAATCATATGGATCTGGAACATGAAACAAAGATGTTAGAATGTATAAGATAATTTAGGCACAGTAACAACTTATGGAACATCTTGTCACATGTTCCCCAGTGTAAATTGCGTTCAGAGTTTTTAGATTAAATGAAGTTTCAAAGTGAAGTTCATTAAGTTTTTTATGCTTTATGTAGAGAAATAAAACATAATCTAATAATGTAACTTCAAACTTCTCCAAAAGTGTCACTAAATTTAGCCATAAAACTTAAAACTTGAAAATACTAAACGATGAACTGCACAAGTCAAGCTTCAATACTATCCAAAATACACCCTACACAGCTAAACAATAAATAACATAATAATTTGTGAAATATCTCCCCAACACTTCGACCCCTTCATGACAGATGTGCAATAAAAATAATATACCCTTTTAAACTTCTAAGTGAGCAGTGTATAAAAAAGTGTATTTTATTATTTGCACAGTAATATATTATAGCCTAAAGAAAATAAAACCTAAATTCTTTATATTTAAAACAAAAAAAAAAAAAAAATTGACAAAAAATTAATAAATAAGCAGCAACAAAACAAAAACAAAATCTTTTCTTTTTTAGATAAAACCCATAAACAAGAAAAAGCTAGAAAAGTGCGAAAAATAATTATATTAAAAAGATTTCAAAATATTAATACAAAAAGAAAACAAAAAACAAACAACAAAAAAATTTAAATAAATATTCAAATAAATTATAAAAATGTCTTCGTCTACGCGAAATTCGTTGACGAAGAAATCGTCGACGAAGAGTGCGGAAAATTCAACAAAATTATCATCGTCATCATCATCGTCTTCATCGGCGTCGTCGCCATCTTCAACGTCATCGACAACAACAACAACACCATCATCAGCGGCAACAACAACAACTTCCTCCGGAAATAAACAACAAACAAGTCAATATACAAAAACCAGAGAGCGCATTGTTGATGGTAATTACTTAGTTTATTTATTTATGTTTGTATTAGTGTGTGTACGTGTGTGTGTTTGATTTCTCATTGATTCAAAGACAATCGCCAAAACAATGAAGAATAAATAAATAAATAGAAAAATTATTTTTTTAAGAGCAATATTTGAATGAAAATAAAGTCTTAATAAGCGGATGTGATATTTAGACGAAAAAAAAAGATTGTGAAATATCCTTTCTATCGAGGGTACTAACAAAAGTTCGGTTAGTTGCTCTGAAAAATATATAAATAGCTAATGCTTTCATTATTTTAATAATTTTGGATTGCAAACAAGACTAACCGTGCAAACAGAATAGGACTGTTTTGGATTTCACCAAAAGATAGTTCATCAGCAGTTTTTAGTTCGTTGCGTTCTTCACGCTTTGATCAGCTTTACATTAAGTTAGAGAATAAACCACTTTTTTCAAAAAAAAAAGTAAAATAAAAATAGATGTACATACAAGAATTACTACACAGAATCATAAAAATTATAGATCTGATCCACTGATATCAAGTTTCAAGAATCTAATATAAAAGTGCAAATGTTTTCTCATTGAACCATGTACTGAAATGATGCGCTATAGTGGGCCAAACTTCTGTAAAATGTTTTGGCGATGCTTATTTTTCCAGTTAATCCCAATAGCTGTTTGGAATATTATTGTATCACAACCGAATTAAAATCGAAATATATTCCCTAAACAAACATAAAGCTCAAGGGGCTACAGGTTTGCTCAAAATGGAGATTAAACCGCTGTTGTCTTTCTTGTTAGGCTCTGTACCGAAGGTATATGATCCTATTGGTTTTGCAAATGTATGTAACAGGTACAAATATTGCTCAGAGACTCCCAAAGTTTCTCCCATTATGGTCAGGAGTGATAGAGGAGTTTATGTAGCCATTTCCATCTGTCGATCTGTATGAGCGAAAAGATCTCGGAAACGGTAATTCATAGAGATTTCGTTCTTTTTGCATTCGAGTAGGGAGAAGTCACCCAATTTAACGAGTTTATTTTAAAATTTTGATGTCTGATTTAGACCTAAATGTGTGAATTTTATTTTTTTAACAACTTAAAAAAATTAAAACTCATAGAAAACTCAAATATGGAAGGACAAGTTTGTTTGGGGACTTACCCTTATGGAGGGGTTGGCGCGCCTATGTTACACAGCTTTCCTTAAAAAAAGTATAGGAGAGTCTAAATATCTAAACTTGAAGGCTTTATCTCTTATAATATTTACGAATATATAGAGTACTCATTTTAATAATAATATTATACAAACCCTCTCATATTTATATATTTTTTATGAAATACTTATTTGTTTGAGTTAATGGAATCTTGCGATCTTGTAACTTGACAGACCACTTCAAATACATTTACTTATGGGCGTGTTATTCACTTTTTCGGATAGGTAGCTCAATATAAACTTTTCGTCTAGGATGGTAACCAGCTGAAAATGCATTTAATATTCAGAATGGAAGCACAGTAATTTACATGAGTTATTACTATAGAAAAATGAATACTTCAGCTCTGGCGTAAATCAATGGGTTATACGGACTAGAGTACACAGTCCACCCGGTCTAGTCTCGGTTGATGCAACGGCTAATTTCGATATAGAGACTTATTTCAACCGGAAGCAGATAAAGTATCAATATTGGTACGCCCACTTTTTGATAGCCATTATACAAATTCACCGCCCCTTTTTTTTCTAGGAAAACAATTGTATTATGGTCAATATAACCATCAATGTCAATATGAAGGCTTTTAATGGATGCCCGCTTCACACATATATAATCGCATTTTGAGGTAGGTCCATTCAAATTCACAGTCCAAATATAGGTTTTTAGTACTTTTTTATTAAAGTCCACATCGGCTTAAAAGACAATATGCTGTCATTTTATAGTCGCCAACTTCATAAAAGAGGATTGCTCATAATACAGCATTCACTTATTTGGAATACAAAGTGTGTGGAATTGTATGTAGCAGGTAAAAGAAGGCTTGGCACACGCCATAGAATATATATATTCTTGATTAGTATTAAAAGGCAAGTCGATACAGCCATGTCCGTGTCTTTGGCTGCCCGTATGAATATCGAGATAATGGCGATTATAAGAAATAGAGCATTGAAATTTGCATATTTACATTCTCTTATTCATTCTTTAGATAACTTGTATTCAATGAACACTTTAATCCCCTCCCCTTTGCAATTACCATGCCAACCTACACCTCATACAGAGTTTTTGTTACACAAAATTTGAATGATGTTAGTTTTTTTGGAAACACGAAATTTGGGTTACCTTACATTAATTCTTATGAAATATTTTATTTAGATCCAGATCGGAACACTAAAACAGGTAGCCTAATTATTGTTTATATAGCTAAAAAAGCCAAATTTGTTGTCTCTTAAATAATTCCTACGAAAATATTCCGTATAAGCTCGGACCACTAGAAGCCCTCACACAAATCGTTAGGAACAGAGTACATCGTAGCTGAGCCCACTCGACTGCAGCGTTTTTCTTTTTTTATATAGGATATGTTAGCATCTTATCGACGCCTACTTCACATAAATATATTAAAATGCGTCCTTCATCATACAAACTCTCTGCACACTGCAGGATATTTTATGAAATATGGTTGCTTCTTTTACCAGCGAGTCCACGACTTTTTGTAAAGATAACATTTTGTTGTAGTTTATTTTAGCTTGAAACTGACAAATTTGTTGTACCTTAAACTACTACCTATAAAATATTACACACGCATCTAGATAGCAATATATCACACACACAAATTAAAAGTTCAGAGGGCGTATATTTTCTGGTGGACAGACAAATGGCCATAGAAACCCTCACAATTATTACCAAATCCCAAAGCCTGGTTCATGTCATCAAATTGAATTGAAAATTGCTGCATATGTGTTCAAATTTCAACTATTACTGACAAAAATTAAAACAAAAATTGATAAAAAAAACTCGATAATCACCAAAAAGCTGCAACTGTGTGAACCTACCTTAATACTATACACATTATGTAGGAAAACTATAAACAAAAATAAAATATGCAGCCAAACGATGCTTTCTTTCATGCTTTCATTAAAAACAAACTGAATAATTTCAGAAATAACATTTGCAAATATTTTAAAACATTTCAATTAAAGACAGAATTTATATTTTTTCCACAAAACTTCAAAGCAATCCGTTTCTAAAATACAACAACTTGTTTGTGTCCAGCAGCATCTAGCTTCAATTATCATACAAACTCGTCCAATGAGAGGCAAAATTTCTAAGCAGAAATAAATTACAAACAAAACAAACAAATTTTTAATTATTCATGTATGAATACCCAGCGGGCAGCCGCTCATAAATCATTCAGTTTGTGCTGTATATATCTGTGTACTGATGAATATTTTAGTGCTAAATGTAATAAACTTGCAGGGAAAACTATTTATTAACAAATAAATAAAACAAGCTGTTCATCTCGTTTAAATGAAAACAAATAAAGAAAACTGTTGTTGTTTAAAGAAAATATATGTGTAAACATTTAATCATATTTATTTGCTAGACCGAGTACATAAAATTTGGTCGACGAGCTTTTGCATAATAATTCTGACAATTAAATAACTTAGCCAGACAATAACTACAAAAAGATTGCATTTTGATATTAATTGAATTCCAAAATGAAACGCAATCAAATCGAAATGTGCATCATTGATTGCGTGCATTCAAACTGCCAGCTCGCTCCTCTGCTAATAAATCACAAATTTATTTTACGAGATTTTCGATCTAATTGTGCAAAGATTTACACATTGTGTTTGCGTTTTGTTAGTAAATATTAGTCGTCCATTTGTTGCAACACGTCGTTAACCTAAATAAATCTATAGCAAGTAAAGTTGCTGCGATGTTATATATGAGCGACGAGGGTTGTATGATTTATAAGTGAAATAATTTGACATTTTTTGAGATACTTTTGTAAAACGTCTTAGTTTTTTAATATAGAATAGAAGTTGTTACAGAGCTGTTCAAAAATAATAAAAGTTGACTTCAATAATTGTGTAGAGGAATCAATTTGCTTAGTCATATCCCTAAAACTGGTGCAAAAATAGATTTTGCTATTGAAACTCTCACATGTGCTATTCATGAGGCGGAATTTTTATGCATCCCAACAACTGAACGTCAGCTGCAACCGATTTCATTATGTCCTCCTAAGCGAAAACTTTAAATTCACAATTTCCTCTCTACGGAGTACCAACCGAATTGTATTCTTACATGGGACAGCAATCTATCGTTGTATCTACTGGAGAAGAAACATATCTACTCCTTAATAGTTGCCAGTTATACCCCAAATTTGAATGCCGTGACTTCATTAATGGGAGATGATTTGTCGATATATTAATCTTTTGTTACGCAATGAGACTTTGCTCCTGCTATTTAATAGCCAGGAGAGCTTTTTTAATTATGCACAACAAGTACGCACGATCGTAGAAATATGATTCATAAGGGTCATTCGATGATGAAACAAGATCCTTAAGAGTTTACGCTTCGTATCCTGCCGCAATACTCGTACAGTGCTATTCAGAAATATTACCAGAGAAGTACATTTCATAAGTGTGAAACAGCTGTTTGTGTAATTGTCGCCATTAAATTTAATATTTTATATGAGAACTTATTTAATTTTAGTCAGAAGTCCGGTATGCCACTCACGGTCGTCAATGAAGACACTGTTTTAGTATTAATTGGAGTCGTATACGCTGACTATGTGCTTAGTGACTCGTTGTACTTGCTTCGTGGAAACCTTGAACAGTTCGAAAACCAAATTTATGGTCTGGCATAACATTCATGGCTTTTAAAAATCCAACAATCCTTGCGAAAATCAATGATTCCCAGACCTTTGAAATCATACTTGGCAGGCTTTTAGCTCATGGATATAATAGCAATCTTCGAATGAGAGAGGATGTTCTGCTCCATTAAAGTAGTTTTAAAAAAACTATAAAACGTAGTGCCTGCTCGGGTAGTATCCATAGGGTGGCGTGGAAAATACCATCTAGCCATGAATGGTTTGATGGCAA
Organism: Leucophenga maculata; assembly: GCA_035044805.1. NCBI lineage: Eukaryota > Metazoa > Arthropoda > Insecta > Diptera > Drosophilidae > Leucophenga > Leucophenga maculata. The sequence continues at coordinate 53,780 of JAWNNP010000725.1, forward strand.
GTCCATTTGTATAATGGAGTCCAAAGATCGAAATTATATACCGTTAGCGTCCATAATGGACGTGACGGATTGGTTGCCCTTTGATGCATCTTGTGGCCTTTTATGCTTTCGAGCATACGGTCAAACTACCTGTTTGCCCAAACACGATGTCAAAATCGTGCTTGGCGATTTCCATGCAAAATTAGAAATAAAGGAATCTTTGGCCCAACCGTCGGAAAATTTAGCCTTCACTACATTACCACCAATAATACAGAGAGACTAATCGATTTCGACGCAGGCCGGAGCATGGTAGTTAGTACCATCAGATTTCAACACCTCAACATGCACAAGGTTACATGGCTGAGTCCCGATCAAATTACACGAAACCAAATTGATCATGTCATCCGTCAATACGGAAGCCACGTATCGAGCGTGTTGGACGTCTGAACGTTACCTGGTCCGAAAATCGGTTAGCAAGGTACGCTCTAGGTCCAGCGTCGTGCACGCCGTACGTCCCAACAAGCAAAGAAAGATAGACGTCGGCAAGCTGCAATCAGAACAGACCACCGAAGACTTCTCAAACATGCTCTCCCGACAGCTCTGGGAAACTTTACGTCTTCTCAAGATATATGTGAGAAGTGGAAACATATCACCCGCTCCATGGATAGGGCTGCCAAGGGGGTCATTGGTGATACAAAATCTGTGACTAATTTTTGGTACAACGAAGAGTGTCGCAATGATACTGCAAAGAAAACAACGCTTCCCAACAGCGAACTCTGCAGTCGGGTGCAACGCGAGCTTTTATAAAGCGATATCCCACGAAATGGAGAGAGGAGAACCGCCTTTTCAGACACACGAAAAAGGAGCAAGAAAGGCGCTATCACACACAAAAAGCATTGTCAGGGTGTGAAGGAACCGCTCCGAACTCTTTGATACCAAGAAAGGTTTCAAACACGGTGACGCACTGTAGTGAGATTTTTGCAATATGCTGATGGAATACATCATAAGCCAGTGCCCGTACATACGAAATATCTCGATCTTCCAAAAGGAAGTGATGCTACTTACGTATGCGGATGATATTTATATCATTGGTACACAGGAACGGCGAGTCAGCAAGGCGTTCTCAGAGATTGAAAAACAGTCTGAATGAGGACAAGACGAAGCACTTGGTGTCTTCTGGACGGTCAGTGACGATGAAGAATTTCAACTTTAATATGGTAGAAAACTTCGTCTATCTTGGATCCGAAATGACCAGCAACAACAACGTCAACCTGGAGATCAGGCCAAGAATCACGTTGCAACAGATGCTATTTTGTGCTCAGCAAGCAAATAAGAAGTTAAGCACTTTCTCGGATGACTAAAATCAAAATCTATAAGACGCTGACACTCCCTGTCCTACTGTATGGCACAAAGACATGGACCGTTACTGAGTCAGACGAAAAGACGTTTGAGAGAAAGATTCTTCGCAGGATTTATGGTCCTACTCGAGTCGGCGATAAGTTTAGTCTACTGCATAAAATTCCAACGGCTGCACTGGCTGATCACCTCGCCTTCCTAAATGCAGATATGACCGATCGAAGGATGAAGACCATCGAAATAAGCTTCACAATGCGGAGATGCAAATCTGGATGTAGTCAAGGTACCTGCTTCCTCCGCCGCGGTATGGATCTTATAGTAAAACGACTCCAAAGCAAAGTCAATGCCTTAACCAGAGGTAACCTTCATATTCAAATAGATAGAATTTGTAAGGCTTCTCTAGAAGACATCAACATTTGTATTGCGACTGATTAGTCGCTCTAGAAGCGCAACAGCGGCTGCGTCTAAGGTAAATATGTGCGGCTGTTGTTCAGAGCTAAGAACCTGTCCTTCCTGAATACTGTTCTTTCAGTGGGATAGCCATGGTGTATGGCGAAAGCGATGCATCCATACAAACTGTTCGCGATATAGGGATATCTAGTGGGACCACCGATTGCCTACATGTTGACATGTTGACATTTGTGGAGAAAATGTAGTCGACTAACTCATCCATTTTTTGTCATAGCCCCCCCATAGGCCACGTTTAGCGTTTCAGTCGCCGCCTGGGAGATATTTATTTATAAAGCTGGACATTAATGTAGCGGAATCATAATAGGTGGGCAGTAAAGCGTCCCAACTTCAATGACGTCAATGGCAGTGATGGCTGTTGCCCAGGCCAATTGGACTGGGTTGGAGTTTCTCAATATGATTGCTGAACCACATTAAGCAGACTTAGATAAGTTCACCGCAGAATGCTTATCTAGGAATATCCAGCTCCTTCCTTAAAAGAGGACATGAAATATATTAACAGTGTAATCGAATAGCTAAAGAAACATATACGCTTGACACTAAAAAATAGTGGGCTGCTATTTTTTCTAAATATGCAAAAAGTTTTTGATGAGGCACTCTCTACAAAATAAAAAAAGAAAGAACTCGCAGTCAAGTGTGTTCAACTTCGAGTTGCCTTATACCCCCATTAAACTTTTAATTTGTATGGGGGATATATTCCAATCTAAATCAGTGTTGATTGCTTAATGAGGATTAGTGTAAGATACACCAAAAGTTTTCTTACATAAACCCAAAATGCAAATAGATTTGTCTATGAACTACCGTCCGCAGTTTTATTTTAACAAATTATAATCTGAACAAAAGACATAATTGCTTTTAATAATTGCAAAACAAAAATGAATACATAAAATTTTTACAAAAAATTTTGAAACGAATCACATTTTCTCATGTTAAAGCTGCTTTGAATTAGGCTTTATTTGATCTTGTACACTGTAATGGAAGTTTGCTTCGGCTTGCGAAAACGCTGACTATTCATACCAAGGCCTATTTCACCTACGGCGTTCTCATTCGATAGATAGTGCAAACCATGAAGATCCATTTCAAAAATACGCCCATTGCTTAAAATTATATATGAATCACGCAACTCTGTTTGAAAACGAATACCCACTTTTATATGTTCCTCCATGTTGGATTTAATCTGCTCAAGTTTTGCCTCTTGCTGCTGCGGACTGTTCTTATCGAATAGAGTTGAGATCTCAATGAAGCGCAGATGCTTACACTTCAATACAAAAGCCTCCAACAGCATGGCTAAATTCTCAAAATGGCAATCCTCTACAAGTAGCGGTTCTTCAATGATCACCTCGATGACAGTGTTGTTCAAAAATCTGTCGAAGAGAGCATCATAGCCGCAATTGATTTTGTTGGGTTTTATTTGAATGCAACCAACAACACGGCTGTTGCGTATCTTCTTCTCTATATTTGCATTGACCTGGCTTTTGCGTTCAACGCATGTCTCCAAGTTATTTGGCATTGTTTCAGCGACTTCGTCAACCAACATTCTGCAAGCTTCTTCATAGAGAAATCGCGCTTGAAATACCTCTCCCGCATCATCGCATGCAACAGCATTTTCGAAGATAAAGTTTCCGTCTTGGTTTTCCATATGGTTAACGAATTATACAAAAAATTTTGAATTTATAGTATCCTGTATATGTTAAATGAAATATTTAAAATTTAGTTAGTTTTATTATTTTTGTTTGATTGAAAGAAATAGATTCCTTTGATTGAACAAAAATATTTGTTGCATTCCTTATGTGTAATTTGTACCCCCATTAGTGAGCTTATGAATGTCAGTCGTGAATTGATGTTTGTTCATTTTTCCCGCACGACCGCCAGGGAAAAAGTATGAATAAATGTTATTTGACGCTGTAAACTTAAATGTCAATATTTTCGTTTAGATTTTTATTGATTAGTGGCAACAAAATATGGCGAATATATTTTTTTTTATTAACAATGTTCTCATACATACATACACATAGGCAGACTAAATGACAGACAAGCGAACAGGTCTTAAAGTATATCGTATATCGTATATCAAAGTATATCGTTTTATATCCTAAATCCTAACCAAAAAATACCATTAAGAAAACCCTATCTAGACAAGTGCAACAAGAGATAAACGGGACACATTCGGAGTGTCATTGGATAGACGAACATAGAACTTTCAGTTGATCAGTAAAGGTTTTTATGCAAACTTAGTTTACAATGTGGATTTGTATGTTTGTATGTCTGTCCTTTATAGATTACTTGATGTACATGACACACTTTGCATCGCCCGGTATATAATGAATGTTATAATGAAATTTGCGACCTACGGCGAAATCGATTAGCCTTTTTCAATTGTTCAAGATAGTGTAATGAAGGCTAAATTTTCGGACGGTTCTATTTCGAAATATATATATGTAGGTTTAATTTTAGCTATTTTAAAGAAGAAAATTACAGGTCGTCGTCTAAGTACGAATACTGGAGCTTTTTAAGATATATATTCAAAAGTCGCTTCGTATGAAATACGAAAAATTTAAGTCTATAAAAGATAGAGCCTTTAAATTTGGATATCTTAACTCTTTTATTTCCCCCTTTAGATAACTAGTATTAAATAAACGTGCCAGCCTATCTCTATTCGGTGAAATCCGTATAGATCTTACCATTCTTTCTAAAATATAGAATCAGTTAAAAACTTATTATCAACTATCCAAACGCGAACTAGACGTTCTTACGACTCATTAGCCGAGATAAAAAATTAGCATAGTTCAAAAATTTCCAAATATTTTTTTCTTTTTCTGAATTTCAACGTAATATTCTTTGTTGATCGTCTGACCTTTTGGAGTAAATTCGTAGTGCACAAGACCTTCTCAATCGAAAACAATAAGCAGCATTGACTTGACATGGCTTCGAATTCGACGTGCTTTTTTCGGCCGTGGACGCTTCCACTGTGAAGATTGTTCTTTAGTTTCAGGATCGTAACCAGGATAATAACCTTCTTAAGGAGATGTTCATCATCACTTTCAGAGCGATGGGATTTCTGTTCGGTCGTGAACAATTTCGGAATGATCATTACCAAGATCTTGTTCAAAATTTCCTAAACAGTAGTTTTTGGTATTCCGAGATCATCTTCTAGTTCACGAACAGTTAATCGACGATCAACTGTTGTTGTCAGCGCAGGTCGGCCAGAACGAGGATCACAGTCATCAAATGTGCGGCCATTTTTAAACCGCCTGTAACACTCCTTTATCTGCGATATTCCCATACTTTCGTTGCCAACGACCTTCTGTCGTCTCCGTACAACTCTGGCCGAGATTGATGCAAAACTTAATACAAATTCGTTTATCTGTTCTTTCTGCCATTTTCAATAGAAGGGAAGATATGAACGTAGGTCGGAAACATTTCGGACACACCTCGTACACTCGTTTGCTGACTCTGCTAATCAACTAACTTGTGGACATTATGTCCAATCAGAACAACATTCGATAATTCATGTTAGCACATGCAATGCATTGCAGCACGCATATTGCTGGCAAATAAGCCCGCAACATCTTCGAGTTTGGCATTGAGATGCTCGACCAACATTCTCTACGAATATGAATCAGGTGCAACTAAAAAGCGAAGTTTTCTACATTTTATAGTCTCCGAGATCTCATTGCTCTTACATTCAACAGATATTTGATGGCAATCATGAGTGAATATTCTTTATGGCGATGGCTCGGTATAATAACATAATTTAGTCGAATTCAAACTGCTTGACTATTTTTCGTACTCAACCATTCAATTACGGACGAAACAATGTATTCATAGCCCCTTCTAATTACGCTTTATATAATTTCTAATTTTACTCAAAGTTGTTTATACAAATAGCAGCAAATTATCATACATCCCTCATAATATCTAAGAATATAAAATTGGAAAAAATTTGTTGATAAAACGTGTCGCACTTTGATGGCCTTTAAACAATTTTTTTATAGACAGATTTTTATTTATTTAGTTTTTATGTGTAGCATGCGTGTCTATTAATTAATTAATTTTATTAAGCTATTTTATTAAGCATAAAAAACGCGTTCGGCGTTGTGCAAAAATAAACGCTGACCTTTTCGTTGTTGTACAAAAAAATTATTTATGTACATCTAAAATATATTACGTATACGCGCCATTAAAATTTCATAAAATTTTATTAGCCAATTTCTAACTGAATTCATTGTCGTTTTTCATGTGCATATGCCAGAGGTGCCTCTACCGCCCTCACATAAACTCACAATGGCCGAAGTCTATGACGAGAAGACCGGTAAACCCAATTTTGATGTTCTGCGTCAGCATTTTCTGCTCGAAGGACGCATAGAAGAGGATGCTGCGCTACGCATTATCACCGAAGGAGCTACACTGCTACGCGAAGAAAGAAATATGATCGATGTGGAGGCACCAATTACGGTTTGCGGTGATATACACGGACAGTTCTTTGATCTAGTCAAGCTCTTCGAAGTAGGTGGACCGCCAGCAACGACGCGTTATCTATTTCTGGGTGATTATGTGGACAGAGGCTATTTTAGCATAGAGGTGAGTGCTTTGAAGATACATATATATTACATGCTATATAAATATTGTAAATCCGCTTATATATATTTTCACAGTGTGTGCTCTATTTGTGGTCGCTGAAAATTTGTTATCCCGCAACGCTTTCTTTGCTGCGTGGCAATCACGAGTGTCGGCATCTGACCGAATACTTTACATTCAAGCAAGAATGTACGTTTAATGTTTTCGTCGCTTTTAATTGGTTTGCTCAAATTAAATATATTCTATATAAATTGTGCTTATAGGCATCATAAAATACTCTGAGGGCATCTACGACGCCTGCATGGAGGCGTTTGACTGTCTGCCTCTGGCAGCCTTGCTCAATCAACAGTTTCTCTGTATACATGGCGGACTTTCGCCAGAAATTTTCACACTTGACGACATCAAAAAGGTAATTACATTTAAATAGCCGGCAATAAAAAACATTATGCACTTTGAAGCCGAATGCGCTATTTCAAAACGAAATATAATTTACAAATTGCTTAATTTTATATTTTCAGCTAAATAGATTCCGCGAGCCACCCGCCTTTGGTCCCATGTGCGATTTACTGTGGTCCGATCCTTTGGAGGATTTTGGCAATGAGAAAAATAATGATTTTTTCTCACATAATTCAGTTCGTGGTTGTTCGTATTTCTTTAGGTATGTTTTAGTGTGAAACTAGAATTATCAGTTATTATGAAAAGAATGATCTGAATGGATTAATACTTGTGATACTTTATGTACGTACATTTTTTTGACCTCACGCGAAATGTTTAACATATAAAGTATAAAGGAGGTGACAAACAAAACCTACTTCGTACAATTGTGAATAAAAATTTTGGTATCGAACTAGAATATATTGTTGCGGTTTATTTGAGAGGGAGGCTTTTATTGTTTTTATTACTGATAGTTATAAGTTTATTTCTGTATGTGTCGCAGCACAAAAGAACAGAAGCGATTATGCATGAGAATGCATTTTCAATGCATCGGCTACCTGCATTCTTTCTGTCTCTTTTCCTTCGCTGTAATTTCTTATAATGAATAACATTTTGTACAGACGGGAGGCATGTAGGCATGCGCTCACATCTGTTAGGGTGGCCAGGCGTTATTATGCCACGTATCAGCTGTGGTTAAAACAATATTTAATGTAAGCAATAAAATATAAATTAAACAAGATAAATGATAAAAAGTAACTCCGGTGGACCCGGAGCTTTAAAGTTTTTCACACTTCCACTTGCTATTTAGCAAGTCAACTAGACACTTTAGCTATATTTTCCTTAACTCTTTATATCGATATATTTTATTCAGTATAAACTTCTATTATAAAAATAAACGTCAAACCTAATTGGATTATTATTATTTATTATTATTATTAATGGATTTATGGATTCTACTATCCATCTCGATCTATTGTCCGTCCATCTAAGGTCGATAAACTGATCTAATCATATATACTCAAAGAATCGTATATTTTCTCAGGATCTTATGTCTTATTTCTTCGCGTTTGAAGTCTGCTTCTAGCTATCTTCGTCATGGTTGTAGTAATAGCAGTCACTGGTCTACAGCATTTTTGCGATCGTGTTATACATACCTTATTTTTTTTGCTTTTATAGAAATAAGACCAAAAAATAGTTCTGAATTTGCTGTTATGTGTAAAAAATTAAAAAATTTAAATAAATGCAAATTCAAAAAAAAAAAGCATAAAGAATTAACAGTTTTACTTTTCCTGTAATGTTCAGAAGAAGTTTCTCTTAGTAACACCCAAATATAGTACCCATCATGCTTTCATTATACTGGCCTTGGTAACGTTTCTAAAATTCCACTTGTTATTCCCAATAAACTCCCATTTTGTCTCTCAATTTATCCAAATGAGAATGTAACATGTGCATCTTTAGAAACATTCTAGATCCGATGATGGAAAAATGTTTAATAATGTCAGTGTCAGCTCGTCATAATTTTTAGCTCTACCATGACCTTAAAACTGTCCCAAGTTTTTTCTGCACATTGCTAAGTAACTCCGGGAAAGTATCACAAACCATACTTTTTCCTATTTGAAGGCCTACAAAGATTCCACCTTTAATTTTCGTCTCTCAAAGCTATAGAAAAAAACAACCCAAATATTTGATAGCTTCGGACTCATGATTAAAGAGCCTATACAAATTGTTTAATAAGACCCAATTTAATATGCCATGGCGGTATTAATATAGTTTTAGGATCGACAATTGCTTCCTATTAAATATTTCATTTTCGCACTTCGCACCTGTACGTACTGACAGGATAATGTTTTTGGCATAGATTACAGGAGTATTTAGTATATTCACCTTCCATTTCAGTCAAAAAACATACCCTCTGGAATTCTCTAATAACTAAGCACTTGTATTCCATATATGTATTTAATTGCAGTTAGTAGCATTTTAGTACTGTCGTAATTTTCTTTGAGATATACGGAATGTGCCAATGAAATAGATGGAAATTTGTTCCCATTGTGTAGGAGAACAGCGTTTAGACTTTTTGTTGAGTTATCAATAAAAAGGCGCCATTTAGTTATATGACATGGAATACCAATTTCTGCTAAGAAACCTTTCACATCATAACAAAACAAATTCCATTTTGCTTACTGAAGGAACAAGAAAATTTTTCATGACGTTTTCTTTGATGGAATATTCGAACATCAGAATTAAGTAAATTCCATTGGTTTGGCCGCGTTGCAAATAACTCTACTTTTTGGTAGATTTAAGCCTTTTATTGAGTCTCTCATTGAGATCTTCATAGTGGATGAGGTGCGGTATGTTTTGTTCAGAATCAAGTACAAATTCGGAGTAGACGGATACAGATGAACACCGCGATTGATGGCTGCCCTCATTTTCCTACACAGGTGGAGCAGGTACAAAATTTGTCTCTGTATGTCGTATTGGAGCGGATGTCGATGGTAGATCAGGATAAGAAATTTTCTTTGAATATTTACCTCTGAGCGGATTCACAATGCAAAAATAACAGTATGTATGACGATCACAGGATTCCCTTCCGATTCTCGGCTCTGCAAACTATATTGCTCTTTTTTCACCTCGGTACCAGTCAGCAAGAAATTATGTATTTTGTGTTAATTCTAATAAAAAATTTCATTAGGCTCCAAATTTATAAAAGAGGTAGCCCTCATACAAAAAGTCAAGTCAACATACGCATGTCCGTCTGTCTGGCTATGAACAACAAGAGTACAAAAAACATTGGATATTTAATGTCCCCTACGCTCCTTTCAGATAGGTTGTATTTAATGAATGATGTTGTCACCTCACTTTAAGGAGTAAAACCCCTACAAATCTGTTCTTCTTTTCTGAATCTTTTAATGAAAAATATGTTTTTTTTTTTTTTTATTTTATCTGAAAATTTTGTAAAATTTGATGTATCTTTCTTTAATTCTAATGAAATATTCCATGTTCATATCGGAGCAATAGAGGTAGTAGCCCCATAAAAATCTGTTTCCCATTTTTAGTGTTTTGAAGAAAATTATTTTATTTAAAATTGAGTTTTGCTTAAAACGAAAAAGTGTGTATAGGAATATATCCCCTATTAAAATTGAAAGTTCAATGGGGTACAGAGTATGTGGCCTTTCCACGTTAACCCTCGCTCCAAGTTTGCTCCAAGACGCGAGTAATTACATTACATTTCGTTAGTATTCTGAGAAACAATTTCCTAGATAATTTTTACATTAGAGCAGTCCCAGAGTCATTTGAAGTGGATATCGAGAACCTAAAAAAGCACACTACCCCGCGTAATTTCGGTATTTATTTTAAGCATTGTTGAGTATTCACTTGGAGATGGAGAACAGTCCTTTATGTCATTAAATTACAATAGTTCAACCAAAATACTCCTTTTGTGGGAAGATGTTTTACAATTTAAGCATTTTTCCAGTCATAGTTATGAGGTTTTATGTACTTCAGTTGCGTTTTTAGTTCAATGGCGAATCATTTTTAAACGCAAAAGGTTAAAATGTTTTTCTCAGATGCTTGGAAAACCCTTCTGCTTTGGTTTTATCGTTGATCTTTACTTGGAAAGTTTTTTTTAATGGACGTGTTAGGTATTTCATTTCGTAGAGTGTGCTCGATGCTGTGATAAATAAAAATTCGATCCGAGGCAATTTCAGTTAGCCGGCGGTATGAGTGACCAGCTGGTATAGAGTAGGGTACTATTTACTCTTTCAAGATCTTACCCCAGGGGTGTTTGCTATGCTACAACCCCAGTCACGATGTCTCCAATTAAAATGTCCGCCTAGAATATAAGACTCATTGAGTTTGCGAATGTCGTCTGCAAAGTTCCTCTTTTTAACAGTATTAGCTTGTCCGCCTGAGAATACGGAAATATGTTTATTGGAACCCTAGTACCTAAAATTTGTACACCAATGACTTCAATAACATATATTTGTGGGAAGGGTTGGAAAGAGTGACATATATTCTTTTTAATTTAAACAGCTATACCTCCTTTCATTTCAGATCGATCGCACCTATAACTATTATATATATATTGTTATGAAAATTGTTGAGTTTAGCAACGTCTTCATCAACAAAAAAAAAACAAATTTTTTAAAGTTTTAATAAGCTCAAATGCTAAAAATTGTATTTCCTCCATGGATAAGAGATCTTCGTTGCAGGGCATTGAACGTGCAGTATGAGCCCAGAGAGGCTGCTTCCACAAATCAGGTTGATTCAATAGTTTAAGAAACGCTTGTAGTTTGTTAGGAGAAGGAGAAGGTCTTGATTCACCTGTAGTTTGATTGATCAAGCGATTTGATTGCTAACGCTCTCTGATTTTGATTTAACTCTGCCTACTAGGGTAGACGAGAGAGGAAGCTTTGTATGCTCCATTGCAGTTAGCGCATTTAAGTGTCGTTTGAGGGCAGTCTGGTGTTTTGTGGTTAACTGCACAGTAGGCACAGTAAGTATTAACATCACACCTACTGAAGCCGTAGCACTGAGAAATTTTATTTGAATTACGCTTTTGATAGTTCCACTTGACCTTAATCTTATCTATGACCGAGTAGTGCTGCTTGAGATTATTAAGCGTAATGCATTTCTTTTCAAAGTAAACAACATAAAGAATGGAATGACTGTAGTTGAAGGTTCTTGAAGGTTTCACACCAGTCTGAAATGACAAAATTAACAAATTTGTAGGCATCGACCTCCCTTCAAACTTTTTGCTTAACCAATTTTTTATTTATTTATTAAAACGAGGAAACCTTACAAATTAAATATTTTTTCATATTATTATTAACAAAATTTCGATTAATTTTAATCTTAAAATACGTGTAAGTGCTATTATATTAACTATCAGCTTGATTATTCGAAAAAAAATACAATTTTGTGCCATGCAATATTTTATGTCTGAGTGTTCGAATGTCCAAACCAATTTCTAAACCATTTCTAATAGGTAATAAGCTATAAAATATATTTTACATATTTTAAACACTTTACTTCATAAAAGTTTTGGCAACTGTTTCTTAAACTTGTAATTGCAATAAATAAATGAATTTACATATTTTTTTTATTTTTGCAGCTACTCAGCATGTTGTGAATTTCTGCAGAAAAACAATCTGCTCTCCATTGTTCGGGCACACGAGGCACAGGATGCCGGGTATGTAACATATCTTGTTGTATGAATTTTTGTACATTTCGAGAGAAATGTTAAATTTGGCGGATATGACTAGAGCGACACGGTTTTGTTGTGCTGATCAGGAATATACATACATATACACCTTATGACGTCTCCAACACAAACTTCGTATTAAAATTAAATTAAATTGCAATCCATCAAATAAAACATTTTTATTTGTTATTCGCAGTTATCGCATGTACCGCAAAAATCAAATAACCGGGTTTCCCTCGCTCATTACAATATTCTCGGCGCCCAATTATTTGGATGTTTACAATAACAAGGTATGGCTAGTTCTATATACACACACACATATATATCCATAAAAGCAACATTCGTCTGTTTTAATTTTTTTTTTTTTTTTTTTTGTATCTTGCCACCATTTGTAAATTTTGTTTATTTTGGCACAATTTTCTTAGCGTTTTTATTATTATTAAAATTATTTTTACACGCTGCTTTTCTTGTTCTCGATCTTCAAAAAATAAAACAACAACAAAAACCAATCACAACGTCATCGAAATGAAATCTGAACGAAACGAAACGCAACGCAATCCAATCCAAAATAAATGTCATTTGACAAAAGGCAGCTGTACTTAAGTATGAGAACAACGTTATGAACATACGACAATTTAATTGTTCGCCGCATCCATATTGGCTGCCAAATTTCATGGACGTCTTTACGTGGTCATTGCCATTCGTCGGTGAAAAGGTATGCTTTGCTGTCTCACATAAAAATTATAAATTATTATACAGAATAATTTACATAGCTACTCACTCACAAGAAAGATATTTTACATAATAAACATATTTCTTAATTCCATCTAAATTTAGGTTACCGAAATGTTGGTAAATATTTTAAATATTTGTTCGGACGATGAATTGGTTTCGGGCCCAGATGATGAACTCGAAGAAGGTGAGCATTTATAGACTTATGTACATATATACGTGCAAACGTACAGCCATATGTGTCATAATTAATGTATTTTGATTTACATAGTTTATAACCGCACAAAATTTTGGTAGTCGAAAATAGCGCGAGAAAGAAATAATTGTGCCTCGTTTGAGCGCACATGTGATTGATTTAATTAGCGTTGTCATATGACTTTTATTCTGAACGTTAGAACGAATGGGGATTTCTTTTAATAATTACATATGACAGACCTATTTTCGGCTGCCAAGCTTTACAAACATCTTCAAATGTTGACTGTCAATCAATTTAATGAGTGCACAAACAGTTTTAAGTTTTACTTTTTGTTTCCGCGAAAATAATGAAAAACTTTATGTGAAACCAGGAATCTTTAATCAAATTTTTCAAAAAAAAAACAACAATTATTTTAAAAATCGTCCGCATATCTACGTGGCCCTAAGTTATCAGAGCAGTGTATTCTTGCATTGAGTGGACTTGATTATTTCAAATATAAACTAGGCGTAATTATTTTGACAGACAGTTACCCACTTTCTTTTATATATAATGAATTAGCATGAATTGTATTTTATTAACAGTCAAAAACTTTTGCACAATTAAATTTATTAGTGAAACTTTTTTGTATTAAAACTCAAAATATAAAAATTTATAGGTGGCATAAGTATTTTGACACGTTCTTCGTTAGCATTTTAAGAAAATAGTTAAAACAAGAAATAACGCTGCAGTCAAGTGGGTTCGACTGCGATAGCGCTTTGTATGAGGGCCTCTAGTGGTCCGATTTTAGCTTTTATGGAATATTCTTTTAGGAATCATGGAAGATACACCAGCTTTGGTGTTTCTCGCTAAATAAACAACAACAATAAACATTTTTTCTTACAAAAACTCAGAGAGATCTCAAAGATCTCGATTTGCATACAGACCGACAGTCGCATATGTCTTTACCGACTCAACTTTTGAAGCTGATCAAGAATGCAAATGTCAACTTTTTTCTGCAAATAAAATAGGACATAGTTTTTCTGAATGGTTGGAACGAATTCGCGCTAGAAATTCCCATCACGTCACGTTTTCAAGAAAACACATTAAAATACCGGTTTTTATCCATTTTTGAATATTGTACAGCTAAATCCTGACGGGCATCAGAAAGGTTGAACCATGCCCTTTAAAATGAGCCCAACCTCAAACTGTTTGTATGCACCCTTAGAGCTAGGGGTTTGCTTATATCTAGTTGCTGATTACAACTCTGAAGTCATATTTTAAAAATTCAAAATGGAGGATCCAACATGGCGGACATAACGATTAAAAATTCATTATATTTCAATAAAACATGGCACCTAGGGCTTTTCGTGGTAAGCTGAATACGAAAAGTCAGATTTCAAAAATTCATAATAAAGGATCTAATAGGGTAATCCCGAAAACCTCTGAGTGTGAATATTTTATTAAAATTTTCTGAACTTAAAATTTCGTATTCAGCACGAAAAATCCATTAAAAAAACGATGATCCATTTCATTCGCAAAACCTATGCAGAGCAGTGTTATGGATCACTTTGCCCAGAAATGATGCTTGGCTAATACTATTTGCATCCAGTGTTCAATTTTGAAATACCATCGCAATCAATGACAATTATAGGCTCTGGAAAGGTCTTTAAGGCACCATAAAATGACATAAAATGAGTGCTTCAATTAGGAACGTCTGAGATAGATGAAATAAGTCTCGAATTCATGATTGATTCGATCTTCATAAGTGTCGTAGTTAGTTCCTCAAAAAGTGAGCTTAAATGCATCCAAAGCCCTGATTAAGCGAAAAGCGAGAAATACTAAGTTGATGTAAGTTTTCTAGATCGCCTAGCAAATCTATAAAAGAGTTTTGCATGTAGTACTTGAGCCATAAGTCATGCAGGAACAATTTTTGTTAAAGGTATAAATGGGCCAAGTAAACTTATTTTCCCCGAAAATTGATGCTCTTTTGTACGTTTAATAATATATAACTCTTTTGGTTCAAACGAGAAAAGAAATAGTCGTTGAATCTCAAGTGACTCCAAGAGCATTAGTAATGGTCGGCTTGTTCAAATTTAAGCTCTTTTGAAAATGTGAATTTGACTTGAATGGTGAATGATTGGATTATAATTGTGCTTATTCGAAGCCTCCGTTTGGTAGTAAGCTAGTAAATTCATTTTTGATCAAAAGAGCATCAATTTTCGGGGCAATAAGTTTACTTGGCCCATTTATACCTCTAACAAAAATTCTTCCTGCAAGATTTATGGCTCAAGTACTACATGCAAAACTATTTCAGTAGGGGGTTGCCGCATAGAACTGAAACTGTACAACTAATTTTTCTGTCATTCAGTACTGAAACAAGTCAAAAGTACTTGTTTCAGTTTCAGTTGCTAATGTACTGAATTCAGTTTCAGTTTCTGTTGTATGTGACAACAGGGCTTTAGACCAACGATTCAAGAAAAAATATTTTTGCAACTTCTTCGATTTCGACTTAACAAGTTCGATTTAACTGATGACATAGTGAAAATGTATAGAATGGTATTGATTAACCAATCGCAACGAAAATAAAAGCTTAACCTTTGGAGAAATAAGTAGAATGGTTTGATACAAACATATCAATTGAATACAGTTACATATGGTACAGCAATATTTTATAATTTCAACTGCATAATTGTACAACAAAAACTAAAATTCACTTTCAGTTACGTTTCAGTTTCTGTTGTATGTGACAACAGGGCTTAAATGCCTATTGTCACATACAACAGAAACAGAAACTGAAACTGAATTCAGTACATTAGCAGCTGAAACTGAAATTAAAACTGTATTTTAGAATTCAGTCGTCCGCAACAACTGAAAATGAATTCAGTACATCAGCGACTGAAACTCAAAAAAAGTACTTTTGACTTCTTTCAGTACTGAATGACAGAAAAATACAAAATTCAACCCTGATAAAAATGTATTAAATTGATGAAAAATGACATTTAGTTTCAGTTCAGTTTCGGTTCTATGCAGCAACATCCTACTGAAATTTTAACTGAATAATTGTACAACAGAAACTAAAAATCAGTTTCAGTTTCGTTTCAGTTTCTGTTGTATGCGACAAAAGGCCTTAATGCAGAGAATATTCAACTCGTCATATTCGAGCATCAACTGATCATATATATCACACTATCATTAGTACCAATATTTGAAATAAAAGATGCTTCAAATATTTGTTGCTGCTCATTCAAGAAGTTTTGCGATGAGTCCAACCGCTGTAACGACAATAAGTACTGAAGTTGATGATCGATATTAACATCTTGTTCGGTGGTAATTTAGCAATTTATAGTCTTTGGATTAGGCATTGATTTATACCTTTCAGATTTTAATCTGAAACACGTTTTGTGTCACACAGGTAAATCCGTAGGAAGTTTCATGTGAGGAATAATCTTAAAGAAGTTTTCTGTTGCCAATAAAATGACTGTGATTTTTAAAAGCATACATCAACCAGTTCAATACGACATCTATTTCAATTTCTGTTCGATATTAGTCGCAAGAAAATTGATTGTATTATCTGAGTTATTAAAGCGGTAGCTTAAGTCACCAGAAATCTTAGCAAGTCATTCAGTAATCAAGTTCACTTGCGACCAAAAATCAATAAGGTATCAATCAAGGTATAAATTTTCCAGAAAAATTTCGAGTTTCGCAGAATCTGCATCGCTTTTCAACGAAAATTTAACTGACAATTGTTTGAATCACCAAATGTCGATGAGTGTGTCCAAAAACTGACATCGTTTTTGCAAAAATTTACAAAAACTTTCACAAGCGTTGTAAATTCTTCAAAGTCTATGCTTTCTGCCCATTTGTGTTCTATATCTGCGTCTAATTTTTTTGCAATTAAGTGTTTCAACAAACCATTAGAAATGACATCAGCACTGCTCAGTGTTTTGAGTGTTTTAAGTGGCTGTGACACTATCTAATGTGTTGAACCGCTTTAAAGTAATGTAAATCGTCTTTTGCTGGAAGGTTATTCGTCCTGCTGGAAATTCCTCTCTATCTCAAATGACATGCTCCCAGTGGTACCATGAGGTATCATATTCCATGTCCACCTTCATTTGTTAACTTATGATAAAAGCATCGAAGACTCAATTTTCTTTTTCTATGTCCTATGTGAAATATCAAGCGAGTCAGGCGTGCTGATCTGGTCATTGCCATGATGATACAAATCGAATCATTCTCCCTCGATAGCGAACAAATAAAAGAGGTAATTTTTTTTAATATTTCGTTAATTGAACCTTGTCTTTAAAACAGTAATTTTTAAAATCTTAAAACCTTCGATTAAAGACTTATGTAGTTACAGGGCTGGAAGGTCATTTCTCCTGAGTGGTGTTTGGTTATTGTGTACGGTTAGAGTCCTTGCGAGTGAATTTGATTTAGAATTAAGTTTGCATTTATAGTGCACCTTGAGGCAATCTATTTGAGATTTAACAGATGGGATGTTTAGATCATAGATCATAATAACGCGAATATACCATGGTCCACCGGTTAGAGTTGTAAGTATTTTTGATTAAGCCTTTGCACTGATGCAGATTGGTGAGCACAGCCCATAATTGTGAGCTATTCATTCAAATAGGTTTTATTGCAGAGTTATAAAGGAGAACTCTGCAGTCCACACTTAAGGGGGACCACGAATTATTAGGCTAGTGCACTGCAGAGTAGAGAATTGGTTTTTTGTTTTTTTTTTTTTTATATGTCTTTAATATATTTACGATCAGTCGTTTTTCGAAATGAATGTCGTTATGGATGAGGTTATTGGTCTGTGAAGTAACAATATTTTTTAAAGTCAGCGTTCGACAAGTATCTCTGTCTAACGTGAATAAAATGTGTTTGTTCGAAGGCCTTTATACGTCAGACGGCTAGCTATTCCACGAGAAGCATGAGGTGATCTGTTAGCTGCGTAGTTGCTTTTATTATGCATCCAGATCTGCTTATGATTGCTGTGTCATCGACAAATGTTGTTGTGAGTCTGCAATCAATTGGTATGTTTGATGTGCACAGCTTTTATTCCAGACTCTTGTTATTATATTATTCTGTCGTACTGTGAATACTCCTGTGCTGAGATGTGATTCAAGAATTTTGTGTGTGTTTTGGGGAAGCAATATGTTAATTTTGTACTTGAGTCGTCGTGCCAAATGTGATCAAATTTTTGGGCTACATCGAGAATGCTTCTGGAAAAAATATTCGCAGAGCTCAAACGCTGTACAGGTTTCCAGGTCTCGGGATCATGACTATGAAGGATTTCTTCCACTGAGCTTAAAAATGTCCGTTTTGTCTGTTATTGTCACAGATTTTGGGCGATGGTTTGGTTATATGACTTTGGTTCAGTTTACTTTAACCCTTATTTTAAAGCATAGGCACCAGGCGTGGTTGTGTCAAAAGTTTAAGTCTAAGATGTGCGAGCGTATGATTCTTCGGTGTGAGCAGGGTCAGTTCGCTGATGGAGGCGATTCTTCAGTTCCTTATATACAGGGAAGTCTATTTAGTTTACCGTGTGATGTCCTCCACACTTGCTTTTGTGGAGTTTTTTACAGACAACACAGACAAAGCGTAGTGTGCAATGGGTAAAACACGTGAACTTTGCACTTGAAAACGTTGTTTATTAAAAAAAACTCTTTAAAAAGCATCCTAATCCCAAAATTCGAGTTCAGCACACCTAACTCCATAAGAAAAAGCCGAAATAAATATGTAATAAAGTTTTGTGGTGAAACCTGTACAAAAAGCATCGGAATCATCTGTGCCCACTGAGTATTTAAATCATTTAATATCTTTCCTTCGTCATTGGGATTAGTCGGAGTGTCCACCCTCCCTATGCCGAATTGTTCGAGTAAATCTGTCATCTTTTTTTCTGATTTTGAATATTTAAACCTCCATGAATAACGTGATCAAATTTTGTTGAATCAGTCAAAGGCTTTTTTTGGTATCAAAAAAAAATCTAGTTCAGCAAAAATGTAGCTGGAAGTCGCCAAAATTAGCAAAACTAATGAGATTCAGTTTCTGATTTGTAGAAACATGGTTGATAGGAGTATACAATTTGATTTGTGTGAGTGAATAACTGAAACGTTTCTAATTTAATAATGTTTTGGTAAATATTTTCGTTCAAATTCGTAAAACCCTAACAACCTTACACTTTTCTGTAAAGCTATTCAGTTGATTGACAGTTTACATATACATATAGTCTATTATAAGTTTTATATATTTCATGTACGTAAATTGCTTTCAATGTATCAATGTCGTGAAATATTAATAAGAACTTTTTTATACAATAAGTAGGAAATAAAAATTATTAATAGGGTATGCACATCTATTCGACTGATTATTACAAATTAATTGCCTTGAAAACACTAGTTTTTTGAGTGTCAGTTCGTGGCTTTAGTTCCAATTCCATTTATTCTTCTTAATATATGCCACACTGAAATTGTAAAAAAATACAGTAGAACTCGAGATGTTTTGCTCACTTTTTCAAAAAACTTTTTTTACATTTTCTCATCCACTACGTTGTTAACCGACTAGATGTGAATACCCTATACATACATCTTTTTTAAGCACTTTAGCAAAAATATTACAAAAAAAAACAACATATAACCAAATCTCAATTAATCAAATCTTCTACATTAAATACTCAAAAAACAAAACAATTAAAAACAGAATTGCGCAAGAAAATCGTGCTATTACCAATGACTACGAATAATAATAACAATAATACGCCCAGTAAACCAGGTAAGACTTGAATGGCAGCGCGCCGCGCACCCTGTTCAAAATGTTCAAATGCGATAATGGCTTTTAGCTTTCAAACGGCAAATGGTCGAAAGCTTTATTATGCCAGTTGGCATTAGTAAGCAAGAAAAAAGCTTCTTGCGTATAAGCTTCGCTGTATTTACAGCTAGTTAACAGCAGCAGCGCACAACTGCTAATAACATAGTGTTAAGTGTACAGAAAAGCTTATAACTGTTACTGTTAGGCAGCTGTTAAGCTTGCCCGAATATATTCTAATCTCTTTTCAGCAGCATTTTTCTGCAATTTTTATTAAAAAACATTCCAATGTTTCTTTTTATGATATTTTAATCAAATTATATGCTTACAGCAGCATCTATGTCGGCCTTGCGCAAGGAAATCATACGCAATAAAATACGCGCTATTGGCAAAATGTCGCGCGTTTTCTCCATTTTGAGGTAACTGTAAATAGAAATCTGTTTGCTCGACAGACTGTAATTATTTTTAAATGTCTTCAACAGAGAAGAATCGGAGTCAGTGTTACAGCTGAAGGGTCTAACACCAACGGGTGCATTGCCAGTGGGCGCACTATCCGGTGGGCGTGATTCGTTGCGAAATGGTAAGTTGCAGTTGAAAAAAATAATAGCTTAATATATCATGTGAAAATTCAGTGGGACCGAAGCGTAAATAGTCTTTCCATACTTTATTCATTAATTTATATAAGAAACGTTTGTCCATGACAAATCACCATATTAAATTTCAAGTTGATAGTAACTGTAATATAAAACTTTTGGATGCAAAAACGTAAAATTTTAAAAAAAAATTGGACACGGTGTAAATTTCAGCACAATCTCAAGAAATTTCTGCGAAAAGTGCATCCATCCATTTTATAGGATATACACAAAAAATATCGGGAATTTCTAATTGAAACGAAAAATTTTAATCAATCTTCCAAATTTATTTTATAGCCTTCGAAATAATATCCATTTGAAGCGATTTCAATCATTTCAAAGCGCATTCCCCGAAGATGCAAATTTAGTCTTGAGAAAAGGAAGTCACAATGGGCCGTATCTCGTGAATACGGTCCTTATTCGATGTTTATTGTTAAATATTTGTGCAAAAATTCATTCACAATGGCTCCATCAATTACAGAGGACACAAAAATAAAGATTCGTTATCGTGACACTAAAGTATATTCCTATGAAATTTTTCACGCCTAATCCGAAACTAAGTCAAAATTATCAGATTGGCTAAAAATTTTGAAATAACCCAAAATAACTAACCTCCAAAAAGGAATTTTGAGGTTCTGACTTCGGATTTGGATTCAGCGTAAAAAATTGCATGGGTATATACTAGGGAATTCTTATGTTTAATTTTTTTGTGGGGCTATAATATTGTTCACAAGCACAAAAAAAAATTTCCATGTCCGAAATATTACACCATGTATTTTTTTGCGCTGCATCTAAATCTGAAGAATTATCAAATTGAGTACAATTTTTGAGATACCCTCAAAAACCCACTCAAAATTCGTTTTTGAGGTTAATTTTGACTTTAGATTCGGATTCACCGCGAAAAATTACATTGAATATAGTACTGTAGTGTCTCGGGCATCAAACTTTTTTTTTGTGTGCTGTGTTATTGACCCACAAATAAGGACTTTTGCAACGGATAGCCTTTCGCAAACACCTCATAACATCGACGTAATACTCTTTGCTGACAGTTCGATCACATAGAAAACATTCAAAGTACACCACACTTGTCAAAGAAAACAATGAACATCACCTTCGCTTTTGATCGACTTTAGCGTATATTTCCTACCCGTACAACCATGCCTAGTGGCTAGTAAATATGCGTTTCACGAATGTAGGAACTAAATTTGCTCGATCCAGCATATCTGCAGCTACAGGCTCTCCATCCTTTTTTTTTTTTTTTTGAAGAAATTCATCTCTATCAGAACAAAGCTTGCAGCATAATCGTACGTACGCTCCCGTGTGACATCTCCAA
This sequence comes from Leucophenga maculata, assembly GCA_035044805.1. Lineage (NCBI taxonomy): Eukaryota > Metazoa > Arthropoda > Insecta > Diptera > Drosophilidae > Leucophenga > Leucophenga maculata. The sequence goes on from JAWNNP010000725.1 coordinate 75,475, forward strand.
TACATAAGTGATCTCTCTCAAGCTCATATGGATATTTTACGCAACGATTTCCTTCACTTTATTCACGTTGTCGTCGGTCTCACTCGTTGAAGGCCGACCAGAACGTGGCATGTCTCCAAGGGTCTCCCGTCCATCTTTGCAATCTTTATACCACTCGTAAGTGCGCGTTTTTTTATAGAGCACATGCACCAAAAGTCCTTTTTTAATGTATTGGTAAATACGTTGATCAATATTTTCACCCATTATAATCGCAATGGTTGAGAAATCGCGCTAAAAGTTGGTATTATAAAATTCAAGATAAAAATGTACCTCCATAACTACTACCCGAGAAATAAAAATTAAGAATTCCGATATTTTCTTGTATAAAATTTGTTTTCTTATAAACGTATATGTTTTTTTATCAAATGAGGATCGTAAACGAGAAACTTGTTATTTTAATACGAACATTTTCGTATTTATAGAACGGAACATCTTTAAACTAAAAAATAAACATTTACCGAAAAGTCTTGTCTTCTTATCTAGCGTCAATTCTTTTATCCTCAAACTATTCTATTTTTTTCAAATCCCAGTGCTTCCAGTGTTCTAAATTTAGGATCCAGCCTGCTTTGCTTAGCTTTGATTTACCCTGTACTTCACTGAAGACATATTTGTATAGGGGCTATTTATATGTATATGACTTAAAAAAAAGAATGTAGCAGTCGTGAATTCAGAATTTCAAACTACCCAGCAATCTTGGTTATTTTTGCAGTGTTCTTTAGATTAAAAAAAAATGTTTTTTAAGCTTAAAGATTTCGAAAAAAAAATAAACTTAAAAATAAAAAAATAAAATTTAAAATAAAAAAGAGAGAAAATTCGTTCTTCCGGTTTGCCGGCTTAAAATAATGTGCACAGGAATGCCATGGCATTATTTGATGATCTGCGATTGAACCAGCCTCTTCTAGTATTGGTCGGACTATTTTGGAGAGTACCGTCAATAAAATTATTGGGCGCTATGAGGCGAGATTTACTGCAGGCTTCCCAGATTTGCGAATATGGATTATTTCGGCACATTTCCACTGGGTGGGAAAATGGCCTAGCATTTATTGATGATCTTAATGATAAGAGGCAAGGCTTTAATGGCAGTGACATCAATTTTGTAGTACCCAAATAGCTTAAATGACTTAAAAAAAGTAAGAAAACTACAATCCGGCGTAATCGACTGTAAGAGGCCCTGTACCAGAATGCCAGTACCTATTAAGGATCTAAATCCATTCCTAACAAACACATTAAATATTTCTAGCTTATGCGCCAATAATAATAAATAATTAACAAAAATGGAACTGACGAAAAGTTTTATTTCTCCTCCCACTGCTCACAGTATGAAAAGAAAAATGGAGGACGGAATCATAATCAACATAGGTCGTTGAAATTTAATTGCTTTAAAACCGTCATTTATTATCAGATTTTGGAGAAATTTTAGGATTTTGGTTTAGAGGGGCGTTATTTGTATACTGTCATACTTTTGGGAAAGAGGAAGGACAACATTTTAAAATAAACTATTAAAATTCCGGAAAAGTCCTTGTCAAATGCAAAAAGAACGAAGTTTATATCTATTAGCGTTTCCGAGATCCTTTCGCTCATAGGGACAGAAAGACGGACATGGCTATATCCGGGGAGGTATTACTCCTGACCATAATGGAGGTAACTTTGGGGGATCTCCAACCGGTACAGGGCCTAAAAAGTGCACAGATGTGCACAAACGGTCAGACGGATATGGGTAGATTACTATATCGTTTCAAAAAGCTGTTTTTACATTAAAAAGTAGATAAATTTTCACTTTTGCGTTTTCCGATTTCAAATGAAATCGTACGATTTCGTTTGAACATACTCCCGGAAAACGCAAAAAGTTGCTATTGATATGTTTCATTTCTAATGTGTTTTCTGTTATCGAACTAAGCAAATCGTAATTTGTTATAATTGATTTTGCAGCTTAGAAAATTTGAGGCACACTCATGAATATGAGATCAATATCAATAATATTGAAGAGTGTTGTATCCTTTCACCCATATCTCGTGACCAGTAATAATGCGTTCCATGAACGTAGAATCCGAATTGGCTCGATCCAGCATGTCTGCAGTTAAATACTATCTATACTTTTTTGAAGAAAATTCAGAACTATCGGAACCAGTCTCGCAGCAACGCATTGAATACCCAATTTTTCGATCATAAACGTACTTACGCGCTCTAGTGACATCTCCAATGCATGACTGATCTCTCTCGAAACTATTTCGTCACTTTATACACGTTATAGTAAATGAGAAACATATTTTTCAAATACAAACATTTCTTATTTTTAGAGGACATCAAATCGCACGTCTTTAATTTTTAATTACGAATATATATACTTTATGAAGTCTTTTTTGAATCCTTTTGGTATTTAAACAAATTTCATGTAGCTACAAGTTGGAAGACTATTTAAGCTTTGCTATTAACTAAAGATAACTCTTTTTTTCTTTCTTACAAACACTCACAGCGCTACAAGGACTCAACGCTGGCAATGAAATCAAATCGTTTGAAGAAGCCAAAGGTTTGGATGCGGTCAATGAGCGTATGCCGCCCCGTCGTGCACTGCTCTTGGCCAATACGAATAATAACAACAACAACAACAACAATAATAATACAACAGCGTTTAACAACAACAAAACATCCACTAAGAGCACTGATGTCGAAAATACCGCCAGCAGCAACACCAACACCAGCAGCTCCTCGACGAAGAAAACCATTAAATCAAGCACCACCGCGACGAGCTCAGTGCGCAGCAGCACAAGCACCAAACGATTCTCATAGTCATAGGTGCAACTTAAAGCAGTAATCTATGTGTTTTTCCTAAATATATATTTTTCTACCTATATCTTTTCTAGCAGAATTTTTTACGCGTTTTTATCATCTAATTTATTTTACCATACATTTTTCTATGAAGAAATTCTAGTCAAAACTACAAAATTTGATGTGTTTATCTTTTTAAAACCTTACGCCAAAACCAAAAAAAAAAAAAGAAGAAGTTTAATTTATGATGCAGACAAAAAAGAAAATTAGACAACCTATTTGGCTTTATTTTATTTTTAGTTTGTATGTTTTTTTTTTTGTTTTAAATAAATAAAGCAACATAAAATAAACGCAATATATTTGCATAATTCAATGCGGTACTAAGTACTCATATCTGAAAGCATCTGGTTTTATTTATTTATTTTTTTTTTTTTTTTTATAGTTGCGATAGCTCTAGTTTGCGGTCTTTAACACAACTGTTTAAATATATATCAAATAAGAAATCAGTTGCTCATATTAAACCAGTTGATTAAAGTAGGCATCTGCAACAATATGATGGAGAGATGACAAAATATTTAAGTAAAACACATAGAATAATACAAAACAATATTAAAATAAATAGCTTGAAAGTCTTTTGTTGGGTTGCTATATATAAAGCAATATATACATTTACAGAACATGTCAAATAATTATTTTGTAGAGTCACTTCAATGAATATATTTCGTTATTATTCCAAGCTCAAGTTCACGTGGAACCTTAAAATAAATAACCATAAAGATTTTTTTTTACTCATCACACATCAAGTTTATTAGCTATGAACGTTCAGTAAGTTGTAAAAAGAAGAAAAGGAACAATATGCATCATATTTAAAGAAACTTTTTTATTCATAATAAAACTATTTTTGGTGGGACCATCACCAATGCCAGCTTTAGCTAAAATTCGACATGCGATTATCAGCAACCACAGACATGAACAAACCGTACTTATGTCGTCATCTTCGATCAAGAACAACGATTCAATGAGTCTTATCGTGCATATCCGATCCAATATGTAACTCGTTTATGTGAAGAGGTTTCTCGTAAATGGCATACGTTCGACAATTTGGTGCTATTTAGCAAGCTTCTATTTCTTGTTTAAAGCTAAATTAAACCACACTAAAAGTCTTTTTACAAAAATCCAAGAAGTGGAACAGATTTGTATGAAGATTTGTAAGATACAGCAAATATGGTTTTTTTTTATAAAAAATCTCAGAAAAAAGAGGTCGGTTTTTAAAAGTACTACTCCCCTAAAAAGGGGTTGCAATGTCATTAAATACTGATCGGAAGAGGAAATACTTACTGACTTATGTGGCTCTCAACCGTCTGCCGGTCATGGCCGCGTCTAGCCTCCATAATCTTGTGCGCGCTGGCGCCCACCCTTTTTGAATGCCAAGTACGGAGAGATCTCTCCATACCTGGTCATTCGATCGAGTGCCCGGTCGTAGTTTGGCCCCCCATGTAAAAAATGCGTGCTGGAGCTTTTTCATTCATTCGAATGAAAAAGCAGCCGCTGGAATTTTATGCGCTGGACTATGTCAACCTCATCGAATAGCACGTACAGCTCGCGGGTTATACGGGACCTAAACTCGTCGCCGACTCTAATAGGACCAAAGATCCGGCGAAGAATCTTCCTCTCGAAGACTTCCAACGCGGTCTCGTCCGACTCAATCACGGTCCATGCCTCTGCGCCATACAGTAGGACCGGGAGTACCAGCGTCTTATATATCTTTATTTTCGTCCGTCGAGAGAGGGATTTACTTCTCATTTGCTTGTTCAGCCCAAAAAAGCATCTGTTTGCAAGCGTGATTCTTCGCCTGATCTCCAGGCTGGCGTTGTTGTTACTGATTATCTCTGCTCCAAGATAGACGAAGTTTTCTACAACACTGAAGTTGAAATTCTCCATCGTCACTGACAGTCCAAGACGCATTGACGGAGTGCGAGAAGACACCAAGTACTTCGTCTTGTCCTCGTTCACCGCTAGTCCCATACTCTGTATGTACGGGCATTGGCGTAGAATGTATTCCATCAGGAGATTGAAAAAATCGCACGACAGAGCATCGCCCTGCCTGAAACCTCTCTTGGTATCAAAGGGGTCGGAGAGGTTTTTCCCCACCTTGACAACGCTTTGTGTGTTAGATAGCGTCGCCAGGCAAAGACGGACAATCTTTGCCGGGATACCTAGTGCAGACAGGGCGTCGACGAAATTCGATCGTATCGGCGTGTCGAAAGCGGCTTTGTAATCGACAAATAGGCGGTGAGTGTCTTTGTTGAACTCACGGATCTTTTCCAAGATTTGGCGTAATGTTAATATTTGGTCACTGGTCGACCTTTTTGGTCTGAAGCCACACTGATATCGTCCTATTAGTGAGTCAGTATATGGCTTGAGCCTATTACACAATACGCTCGACAGAGACTTATCCGCGGTAGTTGGCGCAAACAGCGTTTGACTCTAAAAGATAGGACAGAGAACACTGAGATTCCAATCATTGGGCATGCGTTCATCGGACCATATTTTGCCGCCGGTCTTAAATAATTTAGCTGGCAGCCCATCAGAGCCTGCCGCTTTGTTATTTTTCAGCTTTTCAATAACTGTATTGACCTCGTTATAGTCCGGTGGCTCTACAATAGTGTCATCATTAACTGGTGGTTCCGGTGTCATTTCTCTATCGGCGGTATTGTGCGCTTCATCGCCTCTGATGAGGTTGGAGAAATGACTCCTCCATAATCTCAGTGATTCCTGTTCATCCGTTACCAGATTTCCATTGTCATCTTTACAGAAAGTTAGAGGAAATAGGAGAGCGTAAATACCCAAACTTTTCGGCTCTATAGTTCTATAGTTTCTATAGTCTATAGTTCTTAATGTTAATGCGAACTGCCTGACAGACGGACATGTCGTCACTTCTTGAAGGGGCCACATATTTCTAGTTTCTAGCTAAGTTAAAAAAAAATTTTATTGATACAAAAATCCAGAAAGATGGGGCAGATATCTATGTGTGGTACCCAGTGGTCCGATATGTATTTAAATGAAATATTTTATAAGGATTAACGTCTTTTGTAGTCTGCAAGTTCTTGGACGTTCATACGGCTTGAACGAAAAACTGACAAGAAATCTCTGACGAATAGAAATAATCTCTACAAAAGGCATTGTCTATGCATTGTAATATCTTCCGTAATTATTATGCTAAGGCCGGGTGCACAAACTTAAAATTGGGCATAAAAAGTGTTTTTCATCGAAGGGCAGTCAATAGAGGATAATTTTGTTGTATTATTGATTACACAGAACATGAAAGTGAAATTGAGATGGACATGTTCTATGCATAGGTGACCTTCATGGATTGGAGTCGCCGATTACGATCCCGGAGTCCATGTGAAGCCACTACCTTAGCATCAAGGTCAAATCAAAGTCAAAAACCTTTTTTCGAAATATGTATTATTTTTACCACGGATTCAGAATGAAAGGAAATTTTTATGCCCGAAAACGCTTTGACCTTTTTCAAAAACCGACCTTTTAAGGTAAAGTGACGATCACCCAGATGGCAATTTCCACTTTTAACCTCTCGGCTAAATGATAAATTTGATGGATTTGAAAACAATTGCTCTTTATTTTTTTGGGGTTGCTGATTAAGATCATGATGGATGTGGACAAGAATGACTTTTTATGGTGATCGAGATCGCACATTCCGAAAATTCTTCTCTAAAACAAAAAGGTTGGTAGGGTTATAACGATGTTAAAGGTCTAATAAATGAGTATGAAAATGTAGAAAATGTTGCTAGGAACTGGCGTCTATTTATTGACTCATAATCATTTAAAAGGACTGGACAAGAATTAACTCCAGAATTGCCTACGAGATTCTCATTCCTACATAAAAAATCATCCTTCCCCGCTTACTCGGCTAAAAAGCGCTGATTTAATGTATTTATTTAAGAAATTTTCCAAAACTTCTGAAGCGAAATAAATAAAGGAGTTTTGGATGGCCCGCAAATAAGAAAAGTAGTGAAAAATGAAAAATTCGAAATAAGAATGTCCAATAATAAGAAAGCAGCTTGGAGAAGTTTTAAAGAAATTCAAAAGAAATATCTGGCAAATAACAAAGATGCAGACTACAAGAATATTGTCGACAGACTGTAAAAAAACTACTTAAAGATGGCATGTTTAATGATTTTGAAGATTTATTCCACCTTTTCCACATTAATTATATCCCTGCAAATCTGGGGGACATCAGTGAAGAGCGGGGTAAGACATTTCACCAAGATTCAAAAGAATTCGAGAGAATTTTGTTTGGGATGTGAAGATGATGACAGACTATTACTGGTTTTAAAAAGAGGTAACCCGAATAAACACAAAAGAAAATGCCTCCATAGATCTTTTCAAACAAAATAACACGATATACATAAATCTCCAATCGCCATTAATAAAATCGATTTTTTCGATCTATACGGACATAAAATCTCTAAATCTTTATGAATCCGTTGTCAAAAAAAATTAAATATGTATTTCGAAATAAGTTTTTCAACCTTGATTTGAGTGACCTTGATGCTGACGAGATGTCATAAGTGTCTACCTCAATTTGTGGTCCTGAGTTGTGAAGGGGCGGTTTTAACTTCCGAAGATCCTCCGTGGAGAAGCCAATGACTTGTAGAGACAATATCTTTAAGAAAGTGTCAGAAAAGCTAACCGATTACAAGATGCAATCGATACACCCTACGAAGTTGTTAGTTTCATTTAAATATTCTGTGTTGCTATATCCCTAAAATATGTTACACAGCGTAAAATTGCATTTCCATAATACGACTACTTGCAGCGGCCAATCTACTATGTCGAATCTACTAAATGTATTGGAACAAACGTTTTAGACACTGTCGATCTTCTAAGATACACTCTAACAAGACAAAATGTTTCGAATGAGGTAAGAAAATAATAGAAATTTATCTTACTAGCTTTTACCCACACGTTCCGCTGGAATCCATATTAAATTAAATTATAACAATTACATTTTAAATTTTCTTAATAAAGTAAAGACGTCTGTCTATTGTTATAGGAAGTAAAATATTATAATTACATACTTAAAATTTCTCTTTAAACAATATTCTTCATTTTCTTTACTGGCTGAAAAAAATATTCAAGTTTTCCGGACTCTTGAGCATGTCACGTAATATTGACCATGAGGAAAACAATTACTTCTCAAACTCTGCTTCTGTGCTTTATTGATAGTCATGTGATTGTGTAGACTTTACACTTGAAGTCTTGTGCCATTTAACAAGTAATAGAATAGAATAGTTTTTTTTTTAGTGGCGAAGAAGTGCAATTAACTCCGATCTGATGAATATTTGAGTATATTTTATCAGTCAAGGTGATTATATTTCCAACAATACCACCAAGACTATCTGAAAAAATTATTCTTCTTCAACATTGGAAGTCTGTCCGTCCTCTTTAGCAATGAGTAGTTTTGAAAACTCTTCCACCCTCGTGGACATGAGGCTATAAAGTTGATGATTTCAGTCAGGCTTTTACTTCATCTACACGTATGCCCCATGGTACAATAAGAAATGTTTTTTAAGAGCCAAAAGAGCAATTGCTCCATCTATAATTCGTTTACTACTTCTTATAATCTTGAGAGTTCTGTTAATCTGAGCCATTTTTAGTGCATTCATGCCATACTCTGCTTAAAAATGTTATCATTATGATTCATGGTGAGAGGTAATTTAAAAACAGAGTGATCCGTTTTGCCTAAGTCAGCTACAATTTCTGATGAAGCAACAGCAATAACGAACTTTTTTCACTTGATCAAGAATATTATATCCGGTCCCACCATGAAGAAAGAACGAACAATTGTCCTCAGTCAGAAGCATTTCTATTCAATATTTCTTCAAATGATTTTTATGTGTTTTTTTTAATTTTGTAATATTTACTTTTACCTCTTCTGTAAGCTGTATCTGATGTTCTCATGATGGTGAGTCCAGAGTTTCACCTGACATAGAACTTCATGAAGAATTCGGCAACAATGTCAAGAACCAACTCAACATTTCATTGTTGTCTGTCGATTTGTTTTCTAATGTCTTTTGCAATAATGTCTCAATATTTCTCCTATAATCTCAACAAAAAGCCAACATAAGGGTACACAATTTCAAATTTTTATAAAGAGAAACAGAAATTGAGACTTATTATAAAGTTCGTTCCAAATGAACAACATATTTCAGAAATCCCATTACTCCTTCAACGCTAAACGACAATATATTTATTGATTTCATTGAATTACAAAATTCAATATTCATATGAGACTTGGACCAACCGATTATCTTCGGAAGCTTCATTTACCACTGCTTTTACTCCACCATCTTCAAAAGATGGTCGACGATACTTGGGACATCCATTTTCTCCTGTTTAATTTTTCTTCGGATTTCAAATACTTGGATAATTTTCAGTGCAAGTGACATCAAGCATACATTAAAGATTCTATAAAAAGAGAAAAAAAAAGTGTGTCAATGATAGTTGGTAAAAAATCAACTTCAGATAGTACTTTTACAAAACCAGTTCCTAGTGGATATCACCTCAGCAAAACAAACATCTATAAGTATTTCAGATTCTAAGTCAGTAGGACATATAATTTCGAAGATCTCATGATGAGTCAGTTAGTGAGATAGTCAGTTGTATGTCGCTTATATATTTAAAGATGAGTTATATCTGAATTTGTGTGGTTAATGCTATTTCATTTGTACACTCAATATGATATGACTATTTGGTCATATATAATAATCAGATTTATACAAAAGATCCCACATCCGGCGAAAAAATAAAGAATCTGAATTAATCATCTTCTAAACCAAACCAACAAGCGCTGTTACTTTCGATTTCAATTTTACATTACTGTCTTATAAGCCTGCAGTGTCCAGTTAGAAAGCTTGAAACCATTCTTAGATCATGCTTCTTGGATGCATTGCAAATTGCTGATTTTTTACTATTGTAAGGACATAGACAATTGTTTACCTTGTCTTAGGCCTTCACAGTTCTCCTAGCAAAAGGCCATTGACACCTGATCCTAGTCCGCAGAATGGCTCTGGAACTGTGATGGGAGATGCTACTCCTCTTCTGACCAGGCCGTCTGCTAGCTTGTTTCCTGGTTTGCCCACATTGGCCGATACCCACTACAGGGTAATCTTGTTGTATCATCCTAAGTTTTTTAGTTTACCTAAGCATTCCATGACCAGTTTAGATGTAATCACAGGTGATCTTATAGCCACCTGATCTAATAGCCGACAAAATGGCGATTTTTGCTTCTTGTACCTAATTTATTTAGGTTGAATTAGGCATCTTTCCATCGCATATATTTCTGCCTGATACTGGTGACATTCCCTTGGATTCGAAGTTCTCAGTGCGAGGCCCAAAACCCTTGATGAAATTATTCAATATACCTAGGTTGCCACTAGGAGTGGGTGGGCGTCCTTCAAGTTATCATTTGATTGATTCCTGATGCAAACCTTACATCACTATTATTCCTTCCTATTCTAACGAGTGCTCTGTTCGCCTGTTGTTGGATATGAAGATGTAGCGGCATTCATTTTAAAAGCATGTCTAACCCCGCACTAGAACTGGTTCGCATTGCTTCTGTAATACTCGTAGTTATAAAAGCTAACATCTAAACAATGGCACCGTAAGTTATTATAGGTCTGACTATTCTGAGGTACACTCATTCCATTATTTTATGGGTACACACCCAATTTGTCCCAGCAATGGTATATTCTAAATGGATCTTCCATGTGGTACGTTGCTCAAAGATTACTCCCAGGTATTTGTCCTCCTTGGAGAATTCTACCAATATGCCATTCAAACATATTGGCTTGAGTAATTTCAGCTTGTATTTCCTAGAAAAATTTGTAGTTTTAGCTGGGTTGATACTCACTCCTATTTTGGAGCACCAAGATCGTGTGATCGGGAGAAAGGATAGTACGCGAGTCTTTGGGCATCCTTTTGTTGTTTTAACTAGTCGCGACAGTTCTTGAGTCTAGTAGTTGCACTAGCCATCTAGTAATTCGTGTGAGATGTGTTGTCAAAGGCACCTTCTATGTCCATAAAATCACAAATGCCTGTCCCTATTGTTTTTATAGAATTCTGAATTCAAATATTGAGTTGGTATTACAGTGGATCTGCTAGACCTATATGCATGTTGTATGATGCGATTCATCCATCAAGTTTTCGGTCCTGATTTGGCTATCCACCATTTTCTCTACAGTTTTTAACATGAATGAGGTAAGGCTTATTGGCTTGAAGTATTTTGGGTGAATCAGGTCATTATTACCGGCCTTCAGAAAAAAGGTAGCTTTTAGCACTTCGGTATATAGCCGAATTCAAGGCTACTTTTAAACATCTTTAACATCGGACCCATTGAAAAGTCGAAACCTTTGTGTATTAGTGCACCAGGGGACTTGAAAGGTTAAAATAAACCAATGACGTTTTCAGACATAGTTCTAAAACTGTTTTAGTTTTGGAGAGAGCTCTAAATATTACAGTTGCAGGGTTATTGGATGCAATATTGCTGAAAATTCGGAAACCAACTCGTTCTGTATTTTAAATGCTTTTATGGTCGATATTGAGAATAATATCAGGATGGTGGTAGAGTGGAATTCTTGCCTGATCAAGTTGTTCATGATGCAATGCTACCAACGACAATCTTTACGTGTTTGTTAGAATGTTTATGACAAAATTAATATATCATACATACTACATCTAAAGAGTAAGGGAATGCAACACGCGAAATAGAATTTAAAAAATCTAATAAAAATGCCTACCCTAAAAGCACGAACTGTGAAATTCTCGTTCGAATACATCAAAAATTTACACCTTGCAATTTTGAACGTTCAGCTCAAACTGCTCAAATTGTGATAATAATGATAAAACTGGAAACTGGAATCGCACGATACGATTTTATAACGATTGCGTTCTAGAGATACACTTCATGTAGAGCTGTATCCATAAGAGTGTCTAGAAAATGTGTCGTTAAACTGACAATAGCGCAAAGTAAATAAAGATGTACGCAGATGAAATAATTTCACGCTTATTGTGCACCGATTAGCGAAATCTTAGCGTTTTGATTTGCCTTCTCGTTCTTTTTATCTCGTTCACTTTGAGGTGTCATGTCATGTAATGCCGTCCATATTTAAGAATAGAAACTTTTGAATACTACTAAATATTAAGATTTATAAGCGCTAAATAGGTTAAGGTTGGCAACGAGTTCATTGCGCGCAATCATATTTGTTTAGTTAAACTGATAAACTATTCGAATTGAAGGGCTTAGCTAAATAAATATAAAAGAACAGACCGCCACAAAAAAAAAAAAAAAACATATTTACCTTTAAGGTATCTAAATAAAAAAATTGTTTAAAACATACCATTCTCTGTTTTACTAAACTGGCTGATATTATTCTTTGAATCAGCAGTCATTCCAAAGAATATCTTATCGGTTCCCATTAGTTAAATGTCGCCAGATCATGCACGAGACACACATCAGCAGAGGCTGAAAACAAGTATCTAGAACCATACAGCCACAAAGTGCCATAAACAGTTGTCTCTTTTGTACCTTGTCCAAACAGCAAGTTCGCTTCACGTGTTTGGCAGCGCTTTGCATGTCTGCTAAATTAAATAGTAAATCATTTATTAGCGACATGTACGCAATTAGAATGCAATAAACTGGTATTTATCTAAGAAACACAGTCGTTTGCTAATTCATTTGAAAAAATAAAGAAAATCTTTGAATATATTTATGTACAAGTTATATGTTTGCATCACGACAGAAACTTTCCGAGCTTTTCAAGCAAAATAATTTTGACATAAAATTAAAATCTTATAATTGATAGACGGCAGCGAAGTCCTCAATAAAATGCATTTGTTTTCGGAGTAGCACGATTTGGAAAGTTACCAACATTTTTTTATTTATTCTTCTATCTGGTTAAATCTCAATTGTCTGGAGATATCACTTTGAATATTTATGCAAACAATAGCATTTTTGATTACATTTTTGAATAGGGTTTGATACTCGAATGGCCACTAAAAGGAATATTTCCATACAAAAACCATATCCAAATTATTTGATTGTATTCAAGAATTAATGAATTTTAACAGATAATAATTAAAAGAGAAAGAGTTTGAGATGTTGTACATGTAGAGGTATTTAAAGGTACCTAGTTAGGTCGAGTTTTTGAATTAATAATTTGCTAAATCTGCAATGCATAATGTTCTTCAGAATGTTTAAGGCGAACTTAAATAAAAGCAAAAATACCCAAAGAATTTAAAATTTAGTGAGAGGCTCGACGACCCAAATTTATTCTCAAAGAACGATCATGCTAAGCGTTTGTATGTACAAGTAAAATATTTTCGACAATCAAGAATTTTGCAAAATATTGTTAAAGCATTTTATGCCCAAAATTTACAACCGATTTCGATGAGTTTTATTTAAAATATAGTTTGTTCTCACCACTTTAAATGCACAAATGCAATATTTATATTATTGAATATTTTTGTGAGGTTGCTCCAATATTTCTGTAGAAGGTGCTTCACAAAAGTTTTGAAATTGAACGCCTCTTGAAGCAGCGAACCGGTTGAATTAGGAATTTCACGAAAGATTTGTCGTTCCCAGACATGCATGAAGTCAAAATAGCTTATAAAATGCATTTTCGTTTTGAAATCGTGAGGAAAAACTTTTGGCGATCAGAGTTTGAAGAATATTCGACAAAAAAATTTACTGATCTAGCAGAGTTTGAAGAAGTTCAGAAAGGGGAGAATAATAACTCCACTTCTGTACAGCAATTAACAAGCGAAGCCAATGTAAATATGACACGTGTGCGTGAATTGATAAATTCTTACCGTGTTCGGCTTCTCGAAATTCGATCATAAAATGTTGACACACGTCTCTGCACGTCTGTAAGTTTTTAACGACAGCTACTCTACAGTGCCAACGTTGCAAAGTCTAACTTATATACTTTTGACCTAATTTAGAAATCCAAGCGGTTGTGAAAATAACTTTTAACGAAGTTTTTGTCGAGTCATTCGAAGACATGGGAGAGAATACTACAGAACTTCGAAATATGAATTTAAAATTTAAAAAAAATATTTTAATAAAAATATTTTATTAAATATTTGTATAATTTAAAAAAATATAGATAAAAATAATAAATATAAAAACTATTTTTTTAATTTATAAATAAAAAATAATTTAAGAAAAATAAAATCATGTTTTTGATGGACGTGAAAATTGTGCAGAAACAAATAATTGGAGAGCGTTGCATCCAGAAATAAAACCCACTCCTAATTAAAGTTAAGTACTACTAGTCCTACTAATATTATAAATGCGAAAGTTTGAATGTATGTTCCACTCTAACGGCTAAACAGTTTAACCAATTGATACGAATTTTGGAATAGATAAAGATGGGACGATGGAAAAGAACTGCGTTTTGACAAAATTAGAGAGGGCGTTGCCCCTCCCCCCATATAAGCTATAAAAAGCGATAATCAAAATATTTCATATCTTTGCATCCATTTAAGGTACAGAGATAAAATTTGGTATACATGTTAAGAGGATCAGGAGAAGTAAAGCTGTTAAGTGTGTTCAAAAGCGGAAGGGATGATACCCCACTCTCATATAAAAAGTTGTTTCATTTTTCTGTTTTGAGTATTGCTGGAAAAAGTAGAGATGTGCTTGGAGTCGAGAAAAAGGAGAATATGTTGTGTAATGAAAATTATTTTTACTGAGCGCAGCAAAGCGTGCCGGGTATAGCTGGTCATATATATAAAAATTAATGTTTGTTTGTTAAATAGTTCGTTACTTTGACATTCCTAAACCATTCATCCAAATACAATGCAACTCTGCTAATTTGTTTTCCGCACGACCGCGAAGATTATAGATTTATATTTCGTCCGCAAATCACGATTTTATAATTTATAATAATTCTCAGAAGTTTAAAATATTTTATATGAGTTTAATGCAATAGGTTTTGGTGTGTGAAAATGGGTCATTGTGATAGCCGCTAGTCTAAGCGATGAGTTACGGAGGGATGAACGCCTTGAGAGAGAATGATGTGAAGGTGAGTGATACGACGACAGATACTAATTGTGCATAGTCTCATAAGAGTGAAGAATGGATTGAGTAGCAGAACACGCTGGGTCAACTAAAAATCGTAGAATGCCATAATAAATCATATATTGTAAGATTCAACTGGAAAAATGTCATTCTTGATTATGGCTCACCTTTATAAAAGGAAGAAAAAGAAGAGGCGTAGTAGCACTCATCGGGTATCAGCTAATTAATAATAAAAAAGTTTAAGAAATTATAAAAATTTTAATACTTCATCTGGGAATTTCTAAGTGAAATATAAATTCACTAACTAACTTAAGGAACTTTGTACATATACAAACTATCAGGGTCTGCTGCTGTGACTCCTTCTGGCTTTTATGTGCATTTACACAAACTCAACGTACACTTGACCCTTCGGAAAAGGGTATACAATTTTGAATTTTGTTTGATATATTTTATATGAGTTGTAGGCATTGGCACGCCTTAAGAAAATTAGCACAATTGGAAGTCATATATAGTTCTCACTTGGCTTGTTATTATTTTACCTTTTTGTCTTTGAAGGCACATGCTCCAAAATGTGTTGCAACTCCACAATTTGGTAAATTTGGTAAATTAAATGTCTTTAATAAATAGGGGAGGCATAGACTTGGCCAAATGGACTCATAGATTTACAACAAGAAATAACGCTGTAGTCGAGTGTGCTCGATTTTGGCATACCGTGTACTCCCAACGAACCTAAAATGTGTATGCCCCAAAAGCAAAACAAAACTTTAACAAAACCCCAGGAAAGGAGACCGATTTAAATGGGCAAACTATTCAAGTCTTTCGATATGGACCTATATGGCATATTTTATTACAATTTAAGACAAACAAAATTTTTTTTTGTTCAAAAACCTAGAAAGTACGGTCATATTTCTACGGATACTACCCATTACAGAAACATTTCCTATTTGAAAAGGGAAAATATTAAATATAATTTCTTATAGACTACAAGTTCTTGTTGTTCATAACCAGACAGACGGACATGTCTAAATCGACTCTTTCAGTGGTTCGATTTGGATCCTAATTGAATATTTTATTAGAATTGAGACACATATTAAACCAAATTCGTCATTCCAGCTGAATTAATAGCAACTCAAAAAAAATGTTTTATACAAAAACTCAGAAAGTTGGGACGGATTTGTATGGGAGCCAGACCTTTTAGTGGTGCGATTTGGACCTAAATGTAAAATATTATTAAAATATAAGGATTAAAGTAATGGAGACTAAATTTGGTGCATCTAGCAAACTAACCTAAGTATGAGGAGTAGGTTTTGTATGATAAGTGGTGAAGGGATAGGAGTTCTCTATTTTCATACGGACAGAAAGACGAATATATATATGTATATATTTTATGAGGTCTGTTCGCCCCCTTCTGCCCGGTTTATACGCTAGCACTAACTTAATATGTTTCGCTTCGCTCACTCATCAACCTCTGCCTGAAGGTAAGCTACATACAGCTTAGGAGGGGAGTAGCGCAACTAAAAATATGCAATACAATGTAAATGCTGACACGACGACCACGACGACGATCCCAATACTTTTTTTAAGAATAGAGAGATTAAAAAAGTAAATTTCTTTAAAAAGAAATTTATGTTTTGAATTTTTTTTTTAATAAAAGAAGAAGATTTTTTTTTTAAATTTAAAAATATAAACACACCCTACTAGTATTATAAATGCGAAAGTTTGTATGTATGGATGTATGTTCCTCTCTTCCGGCTAAGCCGCTAAACCAATTGGTATGAATTTTGGTATAGAGATAGATGGGACGATGGAAAAGAACATAGGCTACGTTTTGACAAAATTGGAGGGGGCGTTGCCTCACCCCTCATATACATACGCTACTATCAAAATTTGTCATATCTTTGCATCCATTAAGGTACAGAGATGAAATTTGGTATACATGTTAAGAAGTTCAGGAGAAGTCAACCTGTTAAGTTTGTTCAAAATCGGAGGAGGTTATACCCCACCACCCATATAAGCAATAAACAGAATTTATCATATATTTGCATCCATTTAAGGTACAGAGATGAAGAAGTCAATCTGTTAGGTTTGGTCAAAACTGGAGGGGGTAATGCCCTACCCCGAAAAATTAATTAGTTATGCTACTTCTTATCAAAATCAACGTGGACGAAGTCGCGGGTAAAAGCTAGTTTTTATATATTTTTGTAGTGATTTTTTTGAAAAAAAAAAAATTGTGAAGAAAATAAAATTAAGTTTTTTGTTTGATTCAAATTAAAAAACATTTTATTTCTTGAAAAAAAAAAAATTATTTTATAAATTTTTTTGAATGAAATAAAAAATATTTGTTTCGATCAAATTAAAAAAAATCAATAAAAATAAATAATTGTTTTTTAATTATAAAATAATTTTATTTAAATACAAATAAATAAAAAATAACGAAAAACTATTTTTTTTTTTTTTTGTGAATGCTAATGAGAGTATCACAGCCTCGAAACAATTAAAGAAAACTTGCATTAAATATTTTTTTAAGCAGAAATTATATTGTCTGTCTGTCCTTCCATATCAGACATGCTAATCTAACCCTATCGCTACGGGAATCTCCATAAATACAGCCCTACTTTATTGCTATTTTTAACGCTTTATTATCCGCATAAAGCTGAGGTGTTGTAAAGTACTTAGAATCAATTGCTTTACGCTCATCATATTCATATATCTTTGCTTCCGTCAAACGGCGCCCGTTCGTATCCAAAGATCTTCGAATGTAACGAAAACTTTTGCCGAGCACGAAACGAGCGTTTTTCGAATAAAATCGCGCACGACGCTTACAGCGCTGTCAGTTGCCGCAAGTCCACCAGCGTACAAAGTAAATCCATTCCACCCACAACAGCGGATCTGACCTGTACGTTAATAACTACAATTTACAACGGTTTACTATAATACTTATATATAAATACTAAGCTCTAAAGAATTACTCTACGCTCGGACGAGTAGAATTCAGTTTTAATCGCATTTGAATGGATTTCTAAGGCGTAGAAGCAACAAAAATTATATTAAAAATTATATACGAGTGATTGTGATCTGTGCTAAACTAAACTGTGATATATTTAAAACGACGGCTTAATTGATGCATTCATTCCGTCAAACGATTCTGTGTCGCGAAATGTATAATATTTTACGTTGCATTTTATTTGGTGTGCTGCTGGCGCCGTACACGTTTGCTGCAACCACATTCAATGGCAGTGGAACCAGCGCTGAAGGTTCCAACACCAGCAGCAGCACCGATCATCCTCCGCCGATTATACAAACTCTTGGCGCCGGCGGTATTGGACCAGCATATGCGCCCACAAATAATAGTTTCAATGTCACAAGTGACGGAGCTGCTGAACAAAATCCGCCAGTTCTTCAAGGTGCGTTAAAAATTAAATACATATAATTAATTAATATTTATGCTTATATAAATAAAATAATTAGAATAATTATTTACGGTAAGCTTGAAAAGTGTTGACAATTAAATGTTTTTTTTTTTTTTTTTTGTACTACATTATGTAATCATAAATTTTAAAGTCGTTGAAGCGTAAAATTATTTGAATTAGTTCAGTTTGTGAGTTGAAATTAAATTTTTATACTCTTCACACAGATTAGTAAAAATATATTTGAAACGCTTGAGTAGCTGCATTGGAGATCGTAAAATTATATATTTTGCTGATCAATTCAATGTCCGTCTGTCGGTCCCTCTATATTTTAATTTGAATATAATGAATTTTTGTAACCATAAGCAATAATCTTCTTGATGATAATTAGATATTTTCACATATTTTATACAAGTGTCAAGAGTATTTAAGTTTCTCTTCCCTTGAGTTTAACGAGTTCTCATTTTATTTTATTTTTTTGTTTTAAATGTAAAAGTTGAACCAAAACTGGATCTCTCAATGTTCTAAAATACTTGTTTTCAAATGTTATCAAAAAAAAGTGATTGCTAAGTAATTATACGAGTATACAAAATTTTTATTTTTTTTTATTTTGCAATTTTATTATTTTTCACCCATAAAATGGTACAATCCTGTTTGAAGCCTATACAGTTAATTAGCAAACACAAAAATAATTAATAAATGACAAAATGAAAAAATTACTTGAACTTGAATTTGTCTTTCAGACTGTATGATAAGTAATCAGAGTGTTTTTTCAAATACATTCGCAAATATATTTTTGAATAAATAATTTCTAAAAATCTTTCACGAATGAAGTTTTGTTACAGGACTACAGGAGATTTTAATTTATGTGAGAGAGAGAGAAAAGTTTAAAAGTGCCTTTTTTAATAAACAAATAAGAAAATTTTTATACCCTGCTTTAAAAATATTTACAGCGCACATAGATAGGGTTTATATCAGAAGGTAGCATCGGAGACTGGATGATTAGCACTAAGAGACGAGTTGATCTGTCTGTCCATACAACATCTACATGTCTGTTGAATGATAAATTCTCCGAGTAGAGAATACTAAGAGAATTAAACTAACGAAATAAGATTATCTTTGTGTCTCAAGGCTATTCTGAAATTTGGGAAACGAGTTTTTTAACTTTTGTGAAAGCTTTTAATTCATTATAGACCAGAGAAGCGAAAACTCGCTCACGAATGTCCCAAGGCTCACGTGTGAGCCAAATGCTTTAACATTTTCTTCATTTGGCTCACTCTGTGAGCTAACAGTGAGCTAACAGCACGCAAATTGCTCACGGTTATGACGTTTGTTAATGACGATTAAGTGCGTCTAGCGCTGCACACATTTTTATGAGGAAGTCAAGGACTTTGTGTGTGTATGACTGCAATAAATGATAGTTCTTCTCTCTTTTGTTTTGTTTCTTCATTTGCACAGTGCAGCAGGTACAAATTTTATAATTGAAAGTTATTAATGAAAAAAAAAAAATGAATCCATGAAACATTTATTATTATTTTATTACTATACCATAAATATTTACCCTACCGATTGGTTTGAAACTATAATAAATACCTCCTGCGTACCATAAAGATGGCAGGAAGACAGGTCAATTTCAAGCAATTGAAGGAACTCGGTATGTTTTTTGATCGCTTAAGAGCATCTTTACATTTATGTCATTATGTGATAAAAAGGATGACGTCAACAGCGTATCACAAAAATTTTTGATTGGACCATGAAACGAGTATACGAGAAAGTTTTTGGGAGTACATTGCCTTAAACAGTTTTTATTTTGATTTTTTTGCTAAGATTAGAATATATGCTTATGTAAATCATGTATAAAATATACAATATAATTTCTAAAAGATGAATTCAATTCACTTTATTGAATTATTAAAATTTTATTTGTTCTACAATTTCTGAATTTAATCTAATTAATAATATATTTTCTAGATTTTTTTGATTTAATCTATTCCGCAGTTTAGTAAAAATGATAGGCAGTGCGCTAAATGCTCTTTCCACCGAGACTTGTGTTGCAGGTACAGCCAGCGCAATTTCTGCAATTTTTCCTAATATTTCGTCTTGAAATGCAATAGCTTTCCAATATTTAAGAATGTCGCTATCAAAACTCTCCTCGTTACCGTACTGCAAATTGATCAGTTTTTGGGCAATGTCGTCATTTACTGGGGGTCGAACTCGATGTCGACGATTTTCCAAGAGACTGTATTTGCTTCCTGCATTTTTAGAAGTTGTTGGCTTGTCATCTTGATTTATTTTTTCTACTTCTCCATTATCCTTCAATAATGTGTATATTGACAACAGTTTTTGCTGAAATATATAAAATGGTAAAAAGATATATGAAGCATTTAAAATTCAGATAATTTAATGTATGTAATATGTACTTACCACTGCCACATTTTTCTCTTCGTCTCTTAAATAAGTTGAACCTTTATAACAAAACCTTGGGTCTAGATAAATTGCTGTCACAAATGCTTCATTTCGTAGAAGATCTTTTTTCCTGATTGATAGAGCATTGAGAAGTTTCTCCGCCAGTTCATTTGACTTTATTTCTTCCAATTGGGCCTCGCAGAGTAAAAAGTCTCGATAAAAGTCTCCCATTATTAACTGTTGGCATTGAAGTGTTGTTGTACATTCAACGACCGGGTTGAATGCTTCACAAAACTTTTGCACAAATTGCCAATCAACTGGGCACTCGTTAGGTAGACGTTGATTTTGATAAGCATCTAAGAGCCATTTAATCATATTAAATGTTGAACTCCAACGAGTAATATTGTCCAGTAATGGAATTCCTTGTTGGCTACTTCGTCGATATTCGGTACGAAGCTTCTTCGCATATCTTCTGCAGATTTCGACGTCCACTGAAATTTGTTTTAAAACATCCCAAGATGCCAGTTGCAATGTATGCGCAGCGCAGTGTACGACGCTCATCGTTGACTTTAGCGCATCATCTATTTGCGCGAAGTTGTCAGTTTCACCATAGTCTTCAAAGCCAAGTTCTTCATACTCTTGCAATAATTTTGAAGCCTTCAAAACATTGGCACCGTTGTCGGTAGTCATCGAATATATGTTCCTTATATCGATGCCAAACTTTGAAAGGCAGTTTAAAACTTCCGTTTTGAGGTAGTCCGCTGTATGCCGTTCGACCAGTTGAATCATGCCAATTGTATTGACATTAACAACAAAATTGTTTAAATATTGAATATTTATACCCATTATGTTGCGATCCATCCTAGAAGCAATATCCATTTTTAAGCACAGCAGTCGATTTCTTAAATTTGACTTTATTTCATTCCTCACTTTTTCCGCCATAAGTCCTATGTGATCTACAATGTTGTTTGAGTTGAATGAGACATTGTACGCTGAAGTCCAAGGCTGCAGAATTTTCTGAAAACACTGTTTATTATCAAATATTCTGAAAGGAAGAGATACAAATGTTACGGCGATGCCAATGCACTTTAAATATTCTTCTTTGGTCATAAGTAAAGGTGCACTAGCATGTTTTTTATTTTTTACCACATCTGTATTTGAATTTGTGGCAGACTCCAAAATATCCATATTATGCACCACTTTGTAGTGCCGTTTAATATTAAAAATTTTTTTACTCATTTTCTTTTTGCAAATCAAACACATTGCAATTTTTCCTTCCTCGCAAACGATGACCGACAAGTCTAATTTTTGGTACTTTGCCATTATACATGTAATGATATATACTAGTAATACACAATATAAGAATTTAATACGAAACGCACTGTTTGAAATTTTTTTTCGAATGACTAAAAAATGATCGTTATCCTTCTTATATAGAACAGCAATATATATCAATATATATTATTATTATCAAATTTTATGGATTTTTCAGATTATCTAACTGAAAAAATGTCTACACCTGCTAACTAATAAAATTGTTCAACATAAAAGGATATTGCAATAGAGTTTTTTTATTAAAAATTTTATGGTACGCAGGAGGTATTTATTATAGTTTCAAACCAATCGGTAGGGTAAATATTTATGGTATAGTAATAAAATAATAATAAATGTTTCATGGATTCATTTTTTTTTTTTCATTCATAACTTTCAATTATAAAATTTGTACCTGCTGCACTGTGCAAATGAAGAAACAAAACAAAAGAGAGAAGAACTATCATTTATTGCAGTCATACACACACAAAGTCCTTGACTTCCTCATAAAAATGTGTGCAGCGCTAGACGCACTTAATCGTCATTAACAAACGTCATAACCGTGAGCAATTTGCGTGCTGTTAGCTCACTGTTAGCTCACAGAGTGAGCCAAATGAAGAAAATGTTAAAGCATTTGGCTCACACGTGAGCCTTGGGACATTCGTGAGCGAGTTTTCGCTTCTCT
>JAWNNP010000729.1:0-66564 GCA_035044805.1 Leucophenga maculata
TAATTTGGCGAATGACTTCAGAACGGGCTGGTAATACTGTGGCATTATTGTCATAAGTGTGAATTATTGGTAGTTTTATTGGATATTTTAAATTATCCGGACGAAGTATTAGAGAATCACTTGTTTGTGTGAAATCTAATTGACAGTTAAATTTTTTAATGAAGTCGATGCCTATTATGCCGTCACTATGTATTGGGAATTTTTTTTCGACTAAATGGAAGTCATGTGGAATTATATATTTACCTGTAGTGAGCTCTAAAAATGCTAAACCTTTTGAAAAAACTGAACCTTCACCAATTCCTGTTATTTGAGTGATAAAGTTCTCATTAATGTTGTCGAATGTATCAACATTTTCTTTCAGGATTGAAATGTCCGCACCAGTATCTAATAACAGAGTATACGTTTTACCTGTATTTTCATTATTAATTTTTATAAATATACTGAGGTTAAGATTAATTGCGTGTACATTATTTATTGAGTTTGAATATCTGAAGGGCTCATCTGGTTTCCCGAATTACCTTGAATAATTCGTACATATCTGTTTCTATTGCCATGGTTGTTACCTCGGTTGAAATTATTCCTTCCTCGGTTGTTACCATGGCTATTTCCTCTATATTGTCCTCTATAATTATTATTATTATATCCAGCATTATAATTACCGCGGCTTTTGCCTCTTCCTCGTTGGTTATTACGGTAATTATTGCCTCTATAATTTCTACCTCGCTGGTATAATATTTTACTGGCACTTCCAGTCATTCCAGTACTGCAATGGATGTATGTTTCGCCCTATGCTCCGACTAGGAGTAATACTTTTAGTTTTTGAAAATAAAGTATTAAGGAAATTAAAAAAAAAAATGGATGTATTTACCCATGGCATCATTGAAGTTGCTGAAGTTTCCTGCTTCCAGTATTATACTAAGCTTTTCGTATTGACAATTTTTAGTCATTGCAGATATTGATTCTTTTGTTGAGAATTTTTCTGCATTTTCGGGGTTTAAGCCATCGTCAATATATGCTGATTCGTGTTGCTTTCTCAAGTTGTCGATTTCAGTTGTATATTGAGCGGCTGTTTTGCCTTTCTGTTGAACATTTAACAATTTTGCTTTTAAAACGTCAGTGGACATTTCCTTGACATTTCCTTTTAATTTATTTATTATCGCCTGAATTGTTATCTCATCTTGTACTTTGTACAAAATTGGGCCAAGTATTTTTGATTTTATGACCTCCACGGCCAAATTTTCTTGATTGCCTTTTGTTCGTTCAACCAGCCTTAATGCTGTTAAGAAACGATTTAGTGACAGTTTTTTACCGTCAAATTCTGGACGAAAATTGTCGTACATATTCCCTATCTAAGGTAACCTGGTCCGTCATGATGGATTCTGACAATTCTTTTAATGTTTTTTTTATTTCTTCAGTTTCTACTAGTGCAGGTATTTTGGATGTTGTTGGCCTTTCTTCAGGATTGTCATCCATTTATTCTGATCGATTTAACCTTTCTTGGGTTAATAATATTGATCGATCGAATGTTACAGGACTTGTTAATATTGTTGGACAATATAACTGTAGCTTATGTCTTTCAGATATTCGTAATAAGTCCTCTCTTAGACGCTTGATAACGTCTGAAACCTGTGTCCACTGTAGCGAAGAAAATCTATTTTGGTTTTTCTCTATTAAATCACGGATGTTATTGTATATTGCAACAATTATATCAACGTGTTTAATTTTTGTGTCTACTGAGATGGGGATGCTTTTATTTAAGCATTTATATGATTTATTAAAGTCAACTCTTGAATTTTTTATAAATGTAAACCGCAAGCTGTACGAGCTATTCGACGAGGTTGATATAGTCCAGTGGCTGCGCTGGGCTGGTCACCTCATTGGAATGGATAAAAGAGCTCCAGCACGCATGGCTTACATGGGTGCCCAAACTTGATTGGAGGATGCCGAAAAAGAGGACGACCTAGCACGCGTTGGAATGACCAGGTATGGAGAGATCTCTCCGTACTTGGCATTCAAAACGACTGGCGCCAGTGCGCACAGGACTATGGAGATTGGCGCGCCTTCCTAAATGCGGCCATGACCGGAAGACGGTTGACGGCCATTTAAGTAAGTATGTTTATAACATCGTGATCCATACTTTAAAATAATTTCTGTTTCTGTCAATTAGTGCATGTGTCGTAAAACTATCTTGAAATCTCTTTTCTCCTTGGTTTTAAATGTGTAGTATTTTGTATTTTAACCCTAAGTATTTTTATAATATCTGTCTGACGCCATGCTTTAAGTCAAACATTTCAATGCCATTTTCTTGGCCTGATTTTTTTTTATTTATATTTTTAGGCCCTGTACCGAAGGTACAAGAGCCTATTGGTTTTGTGCAAATGTATGTAACAGGTAGAAATAATAATCGGAGACCCCCCAAAGTTACCCCCATTATGGTCAGGAGCGATAGAGGAGTCGATATAGACATGTCCGTCTGGCCGTCCGTATGAACGAAAGTATCTCGGAAACGGTAATAGATAGAGACTTCGTGTTTTTTGCATTCGACTAGGACTGCTCCGGAATTTTACAAGTTTATTTTAGAATTTTGCCCCTCCCCCTACTTCCTCAAAAAATCACCCCCAAGGCTAAAAATTTCTTCGGCACAAAAAAAAAGAGTACACCAGTATAAAGATAACGCCTCTCTTAGTCAAAATCCAAAAAGTTCATCAAAATCGGATAATAAATGACGATTTTATAAGCAATTGAATTTGACTAACCCCCCTTTTCTTTTCATTCATATTTGCGAATTGAGAAGTGGTCATGCGTTTGGTCATAAGCTCGGGAAACATTTAATGTGTTTGTTAGGCGAGCTGAACTGGTACAGGGCCTCTTACAGTCAGTTACGCCCGACTGCAAATTCCTTACTTGTTTTAAATAATATTATTATATAGATATAATGGACCACGTAACCACATACTATCGTCACAAAATCTTTTGACGAATGCTCCTCTATAAAGGAATTCTGCTAGATTCTTGCTACATCTGTCCTGTCTCCATTGTGCTGAATATAGAACGATGCAATATAGAACGATTTCAGAATCAGACCACAAGAACACTTTGTAGTTTTATGGCCTTATGTACTGTTGAACTCTTGCTAAAAGTTGAGCGTCTAATTCTGCAGACAGAGTTCTAAGCGTGATACCGTCTGCCTTCCGAATGGTGCAGTTCTTGATTTTGCACATAATAATTGGACTACCCCCTTCTTGTTCCTGTGATCAGATCTAATATATGCAGCAGCTCCGTATGCTTTTTCAGAAGCGTCAACAAATCAGGAGACACATCTATAGATTTAGACAAACAATTGTTAAATACCTACAACGTAGGACTGTATCCAATTTACAAAAGAATGTGGAAATCCTAAAGCTTTCAGCTTATGTATGAGGTGAGGTTTGGAATTTGCTTAGTTTTATAGAGAGTTTAAAAAAAAATATTAAGGATCACAAATAGAGCTGGCACATTGTTTTAGTATACAACTAGGAATATTATCAATATTTTAGACATGTTTACACATTTGACATGCTAATTACAGGACTTGATACAAAATAATAAGATGATCCTATAGGGATAGAATGTGATAATGTTGATAGTTTGAAGGGTAAGCCGTATCCGTTCGTCGCTTAAGATTAACGAAGCTATAATGCTTTTATCACACATTATAAATAAGCAGAGTAACACTGTGTATTTAATGAGTTAAAGTTGGCACGAGCAATAGAATTTTTTAATCGGCAGAGACTTTAAGAGACATAAGGCAAGTGTAAAATGTTCTTTTACAGAATTAAAAATGTATCCGTTCACTTGTAAAATGTTTCTTTATTTTAAATTGAAAACGTATCCGTTCTCTTTGACGGTTGACTTCATTATGATCTATTCTATACAATAAATGCTTATTCTATACTTATGCTGTTATCGGGTAACAGCTACAAAAGAGGGGGAGAGCGGATGTACTCATACATTTAAGTGCTCACTGTACGAGCGGCTAAATTGCCGGCTCAACGCATTCCGTCGGTCAACGGTCTGCGCTGGCCTGGCCTTCTCAAGAGGCTTCATATTTCATGCATGCGCAGTACTGTATGTATGTATGTGCATACGTACATACAGTCATGTTTATATTTAATAATTATTTATGCTTGCAACAAAGTGTTACAAAATAGCTAGGAAACACAGAAAGAAAGCTTAGTAAATTAGATCACCCATAACTATAAGATGATCTTTATTTTAACACATAAAATCGAGTTTATATGTTATATTGGAAATGCACATTTCTTCTGCCGTCAGAGGTAATTTAGCAGATAAAAGTACACCTGCCCTGTTTCGATTAAGACGATCTTTCCAAAATGAAACAAACTTGTCACAGAATATGTCAGAATTTAATATATGCACTCTCAGATAAACTTTTAAGGTACACATGTCTAAGGTTAGTTCTTAGTCCTCTCACATTTTGATAGTGAATAAGTAAAGAAAGCAAAGTTAGTTTTTTGGTATGTTGGAAGAAGAACCAGGTAATTCAACTGCATTTTTCTCTGAAGCACGTTTATTTTTATAAATTCATTAATGCACAACAATGCCCAATTAGGAAGATTCAAGCTGCTAATTTATATAAGCTTTATCATCTTCCGTAGTTGTTGCAGTAAGGCGAGCAATAAATATTGACTTAAGTGGAGCAACAACCGTAAGCCCAGTTGGGTTCAGTGCATTTGGAATAGGCAAAACCGAAGCACAATCAGCGTGTACTGCAGATATTTCAACGTCTGCCTTTAAAGGTTCTACAACTGAAAAGAAATCAGCCGTTAGCTCTTTAGAGTTGCACTTAAAATTTGTTTACAGGTGTAACTACCGGTAAAGTCGGTGTTACCTGCTCAGTAGGCAGATAAATTGTTAATGTATTCTTTGCCTTAGGTGAATACCTCTTCTTACGCTTGGGAGATTTATACAAACATTTCATTCTGCTAAAACATTTTTCTAGCTTCTAAATTTGACGGTCGTAGACTTGAAATCACGCTTGAGATTAGTAAAACTCTCTCTGGTCTGCTCCATGAACGTTAAGATCTCCGTTTCCATCAATTTACACTCCATACAGGTCCAGTGCAAGCACTTACGTTCTTTTATGACATCCAGAACACGGCCATTAAGCCCAGCACATTAAAAAGTCATCATTCGAAATTTTATTTTTGTATTGGCAACGCTTTATCGTAACAATACAAAAACTTTGAATTAAGAACAAAAACAATATATCATTGCGTTAAATTAAACAACAACAATTCTCTATTTGTGTGAAAACAAAACTTTGTAAAAGATTACAGCATCAAAAAAAAAGGATTACCACAGCATAAAATAAAGTAAAAAAGAAGTGTAGGCTCTTCTACACTTCTTTTTTAGAAAATAGGCACGCACTTAATAAATATCTTTTTAAATAATAGAAACATAATTAAACGCAATTTAATAAGAATTCAAAAAATGTTAGCCAAGAGGAGTGACTGAGATTCCCAGTGTGCTATCTTAAAGGAGACCCCGTTGTTTGAACCTATTACCGCGGAATACGTCTTCCTTCCATCGGATATAAGATTCTGTAGCGCGTATTGTGTAACAGGTTGAAGCCATATACTGATTTACTCATAGGACGACATGTGACTTCGGACTTCGGAAATTCGACCAGTGACCAAATATTTACATTAAGCCAAATCTATTTGTCGATTATAAAGCCGCTCTCGACACGCCGATACGACTAAGTTTTTCGACACCCTGTCTGCACTAGGTATCCCGGCAAAGATCGCTGGTCTATCCATACCTGGTTATTCCAACGGGTGCCCGGTAGTCCTCTATTTCGGCGTCCTCTAATCAAGTTTGGGCCCCCATATAAACTATGCGACCTAAACTCGTCGCAGACTCTAATAGGACCAAAAATCTTGCGCAGTATCTTCCTCTCGAAGACTTCTAACGCTGTTTCATCTGACTCAATCACGGTCCATGCCTCAGCGCCATACAATAGGACCAGGAGTATCAGCGTCTTATAGATCTTTATTTTTGTCTTTCGAGAGAGGGCTTTGAGTTTTAGTTTCAGGTATGAGACATGAAATTTAAAAAGATTTAGGAGAAATTAGCAGATTAGATACGGTAATTACAGGAGATGATATTAAGTCTTAGGATATGATGTTGTACGGCAAAGAGAAAAAATTGTATAGGAAAATTGAAAGAAAGAAGCAAACAAATCCGATATCTAAGCATAGGAGCATGCTTCAATTCTATCAAGACGAAAGTTAACGGGAAATGCTGTATGTTGAAATACCGAGCGTTTTCGGCAACTATAGGCGTGTCCAAGTTCTTTTAAAACTAAACACTTTTCATAAATTTTAAATTGTTCACCAAATTTATTTATTTTGCATTTAATTCGAGACACTGTTTATTAAAGGTTCGCGGCCGTGGAAATTATTGCTCTATATACATCCTCCCCCGTTGAAAGAAACTGGCTTTCAATAGAATCATTGATAGGAATGAAGTATTGACGCTAGTAAAGGTGCGAAGTATAGCCACCCGAACGACTTCATCACTGCCAGATAAAAGATCGATGACTCTTGCCAATGGCCACTTCAGTGGTAGCAAGTTCTCGTCTTTCACCAACACGATATCGCCGATTTTTATGCTAGGTTTTGGAGTATGCCACTTAGACCGCTGCTGCAAGAGTGTCAAAAACTCTTCGCTCCATCTCTTCCAGAAGACTTGTTGAATGTAAGTTACACGCTGCCATCGATCAAGTCTATTGTAGTTCAACTTCATCAGATCTGGTTCCACTACTGATGTGAATGGTGCACCGATTATGAAGTGTGCTGGAACTAGGACAAAAAGATCTTCTGGGTTTTCTGAATGAATGGGATAAAAGTGGTCGAGAATTAATTATCGAAGCGATGTGACAGACCAAAGTCCGAAGCTCATCGAAGCCAAGAAAGGATGAGCCAAGTGAGCGATAAAAATGAAATTTAGCCATCTTCACAGCCGCCTCCCATAAGCCACCAAAATGCGGCGGGCGAGGCGGTATGAATTTCCAGCTGATTTGGTCATCAAGGCAGTAGTCATGAACGGCGCTACGATGTTTTTTCGCTGAGAAATAGACGTCGTAAATCATCCAGCTCATTTTTAGCTCCGACAAAATTCGTTGCGTTATCCGACCATATATATCTCGGTTTACCACGAGTGCATATAAAACGTTTGAGCGCATCCAAAAAGGCAGAAGTTGATAGATCTTTAACCAGCTCAATGTGGACGGCTTTGGTTGCGAAGAAAAAAAAAACCCGGTAATATAGCATTTGATAGGCGATTTGCTGCGATTCTCAGGCTTGTAGTAAAATGGACCGCAGTAGTCAACTCCACTCAGAATAAAAACTCTAGATATTTCCACACGATCTTTTGGAAAATCAGCCATAATGTGCTCGACCAATCAAGGCTTAGCGCGAAAGCATATGACGCATTTGCTCAGAACTCTTGACACTGTTTTCCTGCCACCTATATGCTAATACTGCAACCGAATCGATGGTAGCAAAGATTGCGGTCCAGCATGAAGATATTTTCTGTGAAAATGTGCAATTATAGCATGAGTTAGCAGATGATTATTTGGTAAAATTATTGGGAGCTGAGCCTCGAAGCTGAGATTCCATACGAATGAGGCTAACATCGTCCAGAAATGGTGATACAGGCAATATTGCTTGACGCGCTGACACATTTGTATGACAAAAGTGCTTTGTAATCTGTTCAAAGACACGACCTGTGGAGAACGCGTATTAGCAGATGAAATGAAATGAAATTGAAATTAATGAATTTATGCATATTCCCAAATATGCGTTGAGTTTAGTAAAATGTCTCTACGAGTTGACAAAGACAACACTGCCCCTCGCCGGATTTCTGGCAGTGTCTGATCTTGTACACATGACTCAGGCCACTTATTTTTTGGGTGTTGAAGAAATGATGGGCCATTCATCCAAAGTGATGATCGCAGCAAGTCACTTGGTGCTGCTCCTTTAGACAGTATATCTGCTGGATTATGCAAAGTAGGGACATAACGCCACTGCATACCTTCCGTCAGTTGTTGTATAGCACAAACTCGATTTGCGACGAAAATGTTGAACTTTAAAGGTTCTTCTTTTAGCCAAGATAATACCACTGAGGAATCCGACCAACAATAAAACTGACATTGGAAAATGTTCATCTTTGAAATTTCATTCACCAAATGTGCTAGAAAAGTGGCCGCGCAAAACTCCAATTTTGGTACAGTGAGTGTCTTCAGTGAAGCAACACGAGCCTTTGAACAAAGTAAATGCAATGCTGTTTTTTTGTAGGAGCGCACTTAAATAGACGATCCGATACTAGCATCGCAACATGCATGAATTTCTATAGATGCTCCAACTTGAAGAACATAGCGTGGAACAATTGAATGTTGTATATTTCCAAAATCGTTTTCCAAATTAGACCAGACTGATTCAAGTAAGACAGGCAAGCTCTCATCCCTTTCCAGCTTTTCTCTCCACATACGTTGCAAAAGTATTTTTGCCCTTGTTAATGTAGGGCCGATTAGTTCAAGCGGATCATAAAATAGGGCTATTGTAGACAAAATGGAACGCTTAGAGTGGTTTCCAGTGCTCAGCTGCGGCGTAAATGAAAATAGAAAATTGTCATTCGTTGGATCCCAAACTAAGCCAAGCGCTTTCGTGATTTCACGGCCGTCATCGAATTTGAGAAATTTTTCCTTTTCTGCCTCAGGTATATCGCGCAATATTTCAGTGCGGTTCGTGCGAATATCGTTCACCTCTTGCACTGTGCTTCCTCCTGATATCAAATCAACGACATAAAAGTCACGAATCACAATCTGTGAACCAAGTGGGTATTTGTTTTGCTCATCTAAGGCCAATTGGTGCATTGATCTAATGGCTAAAAACGATGCTGATTTGGTACCATTAGTTACTGTGTCCAATTTGTATGTTTTGATTTCCTCCTCAGGAGAGTCTCGCCATAATATGCACTGTAACATGTTATCAGGCGGAGAAATGCACACGCATCGATACATTTTACATATGTCTCCTGTAAGCGCTATAGGAAATGATCGAAAACGAACTAATGTGCTAAACAGTTTTGGTTGTATTGTTGGCCCTGTCATAAGCAAATCGTTCAAAGATAGGCCAGATGAAGTAGCTGCAGAGCCGTCGAATACGACTCTAAGCTTTGTTGTTGTGCTGTCTTCTTTGGTGACACAATGATGCGGTAGAAAATATTTGCATTCTTCAATAGCCCAGCTATGAACAATCGACATGTGATTGAGTTCTAAATACTCTTGAATGAATGCAGAATATTTTGCCATAAGCTCTGGATTTCGATTTAGTTTGCGTTATAAATTTTCAAAGCGACTTCGAGCCTGCAGATATGAATCGCCCAGCGAATCAGGACCTAATTTCATAGGCAGTCGAACTGAATAATCTCCGGAGATCAAGCGCGAAAAGTGTTGCTTGAAGTGAGCCTCGCAGTCGAGTTCTTCCTTCGTTGTTTTAGAGATTGGTTCGAAACAGTGTTTAATCCCACAAAAGCGACGCACCATATCGTCTAGCCGAATGCTAGGATCAGTGTCATCCGATGTCTTATGTTTAACGACGAACGATGATAGTTTGTGGGGTTTGTGCCCACCGCCAGATAAGATCCATACGAGTCGAGTTCTCTGGAGCGTAGATTGTCCAGGTTGTAGTTAAATCTGACCCACACAAAGAAGATCAAAGAAGAGCCCTGGAGGGACGCTTTCACACCAGCTACCGTTGAATCAAACTTGTTGGGCAGCTCACTTTTCATAAATTTTAAATTGTTCACCAAATTTATTTATTTTGCATTTAATTCGATACACTTTTTATTAAAGGTACGCGGCCGTGGAAAATATTGCTCTATATACAAAATTAAAAGTTTTTACGAGAGTTTTAAGATATGTTTTTAGCAGCACATATTAATTGTTTTATTGCGCGAGCAATAGCGTATTTATGCGTTTGATTCGAGCGATGGTTACTTCCGATTATAACAGTCCGATGATAACTGATTTATGCTTATACATAGAAAGTAATGCAAAGCAATTGACAAAAATATCTTATTGGAACTTACAGCTACCTTATATAACATTAGATAATTGAGATAAGTAACAATTGCATTGAGTAGAAATTGAGTGGTGGTGGCAATATGAGTAGTTAAATACGCTATAATTAATAGTGCTGCTTCAATTACGATTTTTTAGCATGATAAATGATAAAAACTATTTATGCTTATTTATTGTTTCTGCTGCTGCTCCGAAAACTGTATTTTTACGCTTAATATTGACAAAGTTAAAAAAGCTTTAAGGATTATTGCGCACATTGGAACCGAATTGTTTGTATTTTCTAAACGACTTAGGCTACCAGAGAGCCAAGGTAGCCTATTGGCTGAATTCGACCATGTCAGTGCAAGTCTCGAGAACTGTCTAATCAGCACTGTTGTGTTATTCGCTTCGTCGTACCGAGAGACAATGATGAGCGTACTGCTCAGGGGACTTTACCTTTAATTTGTATCAAATAAGAACAAGAATATCGAACTATTAGTGATATACTTTATTTTAATAAGTAATAATGCAAGATTTAATTATATTTATAATAATAAACATCGCGACCAGCACGCACAGGCAACCACTCTTGATCAGGTTCAATGACTGAATCGGTTTTAGTTTCTTCTCGTTGCTGTGACTATGCTTGCGATCTCGGTTGCAGCGGAATAGTTATGATCTTTGACTTTTATGCAGAGTTCCTGTTCTCTCTTGAAATACCAGATGCGGTTTTAACAGGTACAACTCAAACTAAATTATCTGTGCCTGGATGTACTTCAATTATTCTACCAAGTTTCCATTCATTGGGAGGTAAGCGATCATTCTTGACGATTGCAATATCGTTGATGTCTAGATTGCTTGTCTCGTTCCACCATTTGAGTCGAGATTGAAGATGAGAAAGCCAATCAGTGATCCATTGTTTCCAGAATTGACGTACCATTCTTTGACCTTTAAGAAAGCGAGTTGGTATTAGGCAATTGTCCTTTATTGGCTCTGGACTAGCCAACATTGAGTCGCCTATTAGAAAATGTTCAGGCGTTAAAGCTTTAAGTTCCTCTGGGTCTGAACTTAATGGACATAGTGGTCTCGAATTAAGACATGCTTCAATTTGCACAAGAACGGTGGATAGTTGTTCATAAGTCATCCGAACTCCGCTAAATGTACGATAAAGATGAGTTTTAACAGCCTTAACTTTAGCTTCCCAAATTTCACCAAAGTTAGAACTGTGCGGGGGGTTAAATTGAAATTGAATATTTTTAGCTGATAATTCAGGAACGATTTTGTTTGCCAGATCACGTTTAAAATTGCGTTGCCAATTTTGAAGTTCTTTATCTGCGCCAGTAAAAAAAAAATACTTAGTTCAAAACCGAACGACTCCTTTTGAACTAGTCGCACGATGGTAAATAGAGCATCTTGAAGTTCTTGAACTGCGATAGATCCTCTTTTGCGATTATGATTTGTTTGTTTGATATTGTATATGAGGCATTATTCCTGAACTGCCCCAACTATTTTTTGGTGGTGGCTACATCGATAAATTCAAAAGCTCATAACTCTTTTTCTATTAAAGCAATTTTAACTTCTAAAATGGATTCTGAAAGGTAATTTAATGCTCTTTAATAATATTTTATCATTTTTTAATTAACAGAAAAATAGTCAATTAATTTTTTTTTTCTTTTTGAGGCCGTCGGGCATTTAATCGAAAGCCCATCTTTTTTACTACAAAAAACCTATAAGGACAAAATGGAGAACATAATAGTTACCGAGATACAAAGGTTAAATGAGCGCAAGGTGCTCGCGTTTTCGCGTCTTTTCAAATTTCGACGGGATCTTGCTTTAATAGAAAAAAAGTTATGAGCTTTTGAATTTATCGATGTAGCCACCACCAAAAAATAGTTGTTGGCCATTAATGTGGTGGTTGTCGTAACCATTGTGGGTCGAACCGCCAAAGATGATAATTTGTTAGTTCGATTGGAGTAAGACCGCGCGTCGCGAAATCTGCTGGTTTTTATGAGTACGTACATGACGCCATTGAGAAGGTGTTCTGTGTTCGAGAATTTTTCCTACGCGATTTGAGACAAAGGTCTTCCATCTAGTGGGATTACCATATGTCCAGAATAATACTATCGTAGCATCGGACCAATAAAACACAGGTATATCATGTCCGTCGATTCGAAGGTTTTTTAAAATCCATTTTGCTAATTTTGTGGCTTAAACAGCTACTGAGAGCTCGACTCGAGGTATAGTTATTGGTTTGTTGGAAGTTACGCGACTCCGTGCGTTATGTGTGTAATGATATTGCCGTCTGTAAGTTCGACATATGAGCAAGCTGCGTATGGTAGAGAGGAGCCATTTAAACCCCAACCAACGTGGAATTTAAATTTGTTCAATCTCTTTTAAATTTTTGAGGTAGTCAGTCCATTTTTGCTGTAATGTGAATGGTAGAGTTTCATCACATTCCAAAGTACCACTGTTTCGTTTTACTCGTACGCTCCACGCATCTTTTAGAATAATTTTAGCAGCTTTTATGACTGAAGCGATGAATCCTAAATGGGTTGTATATCCGTGTAACAGTAAAAAGTAATGTGCGTTTTGTGTACACGTCAGTCAGTTCGAATTTAAGCTTGAATCCATAAAAGTCTTCCTTTGGATGCCAATATAATCTGTAGGTTATGATTGCGTGAGCACTATTAAGTTATAGTATATTTGACCTCGTACCGGTATACCATTTAATAGAGTTGAATCGTTTGCTGACCATTTTCACAATTCTATGTCAGCGGAACGTAGTGCTAAAATAAGTTGATTTCTAATCTATAGTTCATTATCAATTGAGCTATGTTTTGTTAATTTCTTCAAAAAATTTTTAACTTGCTGTTCCAAACATGTATGGTGTCATCTTATTGTTACTGAATGTGTACGCAGAGGATTAACTTGACCGAAGATTATCCATCCTAGCTGTGTACATTGTGCCATGGGTTGGTTAGGACCTCCTTTGCGTATGTCAGGAGTAGGAGTTGTAGAATAATGTCTACACCAATAAGTAGATCAATGCGTTTCGATTGATTACAGGTGGGATTTGTTAAATGCTGTCCTTGTAGATAAGGATAATCTAGAACGTTGATTGTATCTTTTAGTAAATTGGATGTAAGTGTACGTAAAATAAATGCATTGTCGAGAGATACGCCGAACTGAGGGTTTGCGCAGGAGCGCACGGGTCTTTTCCAAGATTTGGCGAAATGTGAATATTTGGTCACTGGTCGACCGTTTTGGTCTGAAGCCACACTGATATCGTCCTATCAGTGAATCGGTATATGGCTTCAGTCTATTGCACAATACGCTCGAAAGAGTCTTATATCAAATGGAAAGGAGACTTATTCCACGGTAGATCGCGCAAACAGCGGGGTCTCTCTTCTTAAATATAGGACAGAGAACACTGAGATACCAGTCATTGGGTATGCGTTCATCGGACCATAACTTCCATAAAAGTTGGTGCATACTCCTAACCAACTCTTCGCCGCCGGTCTTAAATAACTAAGCCTGCCGCTTTCTAATTTTTCAGCTTTTTCATAACCGAATTGACCTCGTTATAGTCCGGTGGCTCTACAATAGTGCCATCATTAACTGGTGGTTCCGGTATCATACTATCGGCGATATTGTGCGCTTCATCGCCTCGGAGTAGGTTAGAAAAATTATTCCTTCATAATGTCAGGGAATTCTGTGCAACCGTAGCCAGATTTCCATTTTCATCCTTACAGAAAGTTACCTTCAGTCAGACGCTTGACCTATTGATAAAATTTTCGAGCTTCATTTCTGTCACATATCATCTCAACATCCTAAAACTCCCGTCTTTCTTGCTCTTTTTTCTTGCGTCTGAAAAGGCGTTTCTCTCAATTTCGCTCTCTAACAGCTCGTGTTGCTCCCGATTGCAGAAATCGCTGATAGGAAGCGTTTTTTTTTTTCTGCTAGATTCTTGCTACATCTTACATCTCTAAAATTGTGCTGAAGATGTGTTCCGTTTAATTTAAGATACTCGATATACTACAAAAGTATGGAAAGATAATGTTGTAGCTTGTATCCAATTAGATTTATTTTAGAATCAGACCACAAGAACACTGTGGAATTTTGTAGCCTTATGTACGGTTGAACGCTTGCAAAAAGTTAAGCACATAATTCTGCAGCCAGAGTTCTAAGCATGGTACCGTTAGCCTTCTTGGATTGCCCCCTTCTTGTTCCTGTGATCAGATCTAATATATGCAGCAGCTCCATATGCTTTTTCAGAAGCGTCAACAAATCCTTGTGGAACACCAAAAGACACATCTATAGATTTAGACAAACAATTGTAAAATACCTTCAACGTAGGACTGTATTCAATTTACAAAAGAATGTGGAAATCCTAATGGTTTCATTTTATGTATAAGGTGGTGACTATGACACACACTATCAAAAGCTTTGCTAAAATCTGTATAAAAAAACATCTGTCTGGCGCCCAAATCCATGTTGCAATGTACTAACCTATGACATAACCGATTGTTGCAATTGATCAGTGATAATTTGTTCAAATAATTTAGGTTTAGCACTTAGTTAAGCAATGCCTCTACAATTCGAGACATCAGATTTACTGCCCTTCTGTGTAAAGGGATAATAAAAGATTGTTTCTAAAGAAATGGGAATTTGCTTTGTATTATAGAAAGTTTAAAAAGAAACGACAATGGAGCACAAATAGAGCCTGCACATTGTTTTAGTATATACTTACTTACTTAAATGGCCGCCAACCGTCTTCCGGTCATGGCCGCTATTAGGAAGGCGAGCCAGCCTACATAGTCCAGTGCACGCTGGCGCCAGTCGTTTTGAATGCCAAGTACGAAGAGATCGCTCCATACCTGGTCATTCCATCGCGTGCCCGGTCGTCCTTTATTACGTCGTCCACTAATTAAGATTAGGCCCCCCATGTAAACCATGCGTGCTGGAACTCTTTCATTCATTCAAGTGAGGTGACCCGCCCAGTGCAGCCGCTGGAATTTTATGCGCTGGGCTATGTCAACCTCATCGAATAGCTCGTACAACTCGCGGTTCATGCGGGACATAAACTCGTCGCCGACTCTAATAGGACCAAAAGGGACCTTCCAACGCTGTTCAACTGTCTCAATCACGGTCCATACCTCTGGGCCAAACAGTAGGACCGGGAGATTTTAAATTCCGTCTTTCGACACCATATCTTGCATAAAAGTTGAAGTATTCTCCTAACCATCCCTTCGCCGCCGGTCTTAAACAACTCATCTGACAGCCCATCAGAGCCTGGCGTGTTGTTATTTTTCGGCTTTCTAATAACCGAATTGACCGCGTGGTTCTTAAATTTTCCATCATTAACTGGTGGTTCCGGTGTCATTTCTCTGTCGGTGGAATTGTGCGCTTCATCGCCTTCGAGTAGGTTGGAGAAATGATTTCAGTGATTTCTGTACATCTGTCACCAGATTTGTATTTCCGTCTTTACAAAAAGTTACTTCGGGCTTAAAATCTTCAGTCAGATGTTTGACCTTTTGATAAAATTTTCGAGCTTCATTTCTGTCACATAACATCTCATCATCCTCAAACTCCCTCAAACTTTCTGGCTCTTTCGTCTGAAAAGGACTTTCACCTCTCTCCGTTTCTCTCAATTTCGTTCTCTAACAGCTCATGTTGCTCCCGATTGCGGAAATCGCTGATAGGAAGCGTTCTTCTCTGCAGTTGCATTGCGACACTCCCCATCGTACCAAGAATTATTCACAAGTTTTGTATATCCAATAACCTCTACGGCAGCCCTATCCATGGAGCGGGTGATATGTTTACTCTGCTCATATATATCTTGAGAAGACGGAGATGTTTCCTGGAACAGTCGAGAGAGTGTATTTGAAAAGGCCTCAGCGGTCTGCATATTGGGACGTGCGGCCTGTACTACGCTGAGCCTAGTTCGTACCTTGGCCATTCTTGGAGGTAGTGTCGTGAAGGCTAAATTTTTCGACGATTGGATTCCAAAGATTCCTTCCTTCTCAATATCGACGTTGAAATCGCCAAGCACGATTTTGACATCGTGTTTGGGACAGCGCTCGAACATACGTTCCAAGCGCTCTATAGCATCGTCGTCTATCTCTAGCGTCGGGGCGTGCGCACAAATCAGGCTTCAACAACTTTCCTCACATTGTGAACTTCTGCAAACGAATAAGCGATAAAGATCCTTGTGTGTGGAATGCTAATTCTCTTTAACGTATCAGTTGTTTTAGAGATTCACATCAGATACGTTAAAGAGAATTAGCATTCCCCACACAAGGATCTTTATCGGGCTGAAAAGAAAGCTGCAATGTAGTATGATAATTATCTTCTGGTAATATTACCGGAGGTATTTTGTCAACGGATATAGAAAAACCATTGTCAACTAATGCCAGATCCAGAAACCGACCTGAAATATTGCAAATGTTGTCACACTGTTGCAAAGATTAATCGCGAAAACTTTATGGAAAAATCATCCGTCATAGACCATTTCATATTGTGTAAATTAAAATCTTCCCATAACTACAATATGATCTTTATGATGTAAGCGTGTAGCTATACGAATTAGCTGTAGCATGAAGCAAGTAAATACTCATTTCTTAGAGCTAAATAATCGATAATTTACAATGTTGTTTATTTAAGTTTGGCAAGAACGGGTGCGTCAAACATAAGCCATCGACCTAAGGTCGTGTGGAAATAAGAACAAAATGCATGCTTATAATTATATTAACAGCCTGCAGTTTATAGCAGATTCTAATTGCAAGATTCCACAGTGTTGAATGGTATTTACAATATCCAAGACACATTGCGCAAGTTATTAGAAGGAAATCGTTTGCGCGTAATGAGTTTTAAATCAATATGTAGTAGATATTCGAATCGGATTTTGCGGTAAATATGAATAAATGAAATGGAGTTTTAGTTTGAAAAGTTAGGACAATATACATAAACTAATATCAGTCGGAAATAATCCGAAACTTTTCAGATATAAAAGTAAGTTTAATAGATATTAGCACACTTCCACCGTTACGAATGCAACGGTCTCTGTGATATGTTGTAAACTTATCAGATAATTTCGTCATGTTAAATGTTGGATTCTACTCAAATTACAGTGAATATGCCCTGCCTGGTTTAGTTCAAATATTTTAAATGGCGATAAATATTTCAAAATTTGAATTAAAGCCACGAAACAGTGTGTATTTTTATACAAATTGAAGCAGTATGTATTGTTATTTAGTAACCCAAAATTTAATAGATACGAATTTTTTACAGGCTGTAAGGTAATTTACATGATAAACATGCATGTACAATAGGGTTCTGCTTATTTATGAAAATGTCCCTGCCAAAGTTCTCAGGGTCTAAAAATGTTCGTTTTGGTTCAAAACAAAGAAATGTGAAGTTATATCCCGATCCGATAAGATTTACAGGTGGTTTTTTGATATTTTTGTCAAAATATGTTTTTTTTTTTTCAAGAATTTGAGACGTTACACCAAAATAAAATTATATATCACTTTAATTATACCTTTTTTATGTATCGCTGACTACCCTACCCTTTTTCAAAAACGCAATCGACTTTCAAAATTGGTCAAAAACGTCGGTTTTGAAGCATTTCTGCAGATAACATCCGATTTTTTCCGATATTTCACATATTGACAGCTTCGATTATTCGTAAGCTTCAATTCAGACTTTCTCTTCAACAGTTAGCGTTTTTTCCTTTACTCATATTAATTTCAGATGTATTGGGATGGTAATATACTCCCAGAATTGACCAGGCATGAAAAGGTGGAACGTTTGCTGATCGTTTTTTCACAAATTGAACGCGAAAAACTCCTGGGAATACCAAAGATAACTGCTTCTACTGGAGTAGAAATATCAATCAGAACTTTTAACCTGCTGACTGAATGGGTCATCGCCGATAAAATTGTGTCTGCTTGTTTTGATAAAACTGCATCCAATTTGGGAAGATTAAATGGGGCTAGAGCAGCTGTTAGGGCACAGCCAGTTATATCTTCCGTGTAGGCATCACATCAGCGAAATATTTTTGAGTGCTGCAATTGATTCAGTTTCTGGAGCTACATAAATGTTTCCCTCTTTGTACTGTTTAAAGATTCGTGGCACAAGATTGAGCAGAATAAGTTCAAGTTTGGTGTGACAAATAGCTATGTAGCTAAAAATTTTAATTGTAAACAGAACGAAATAATTGAGACCGCAAAATATATTTGCTCGACCTATCCATTTTTGTTGTGCGCTTTTATGTACAGCTTTGGTTTTGGGCACCAATTGCTGTTGAAGCTCCAATGAACTATTTAAATTTTATACATGCTAAATTTGAAACGCGGTACTCAAAAAAAAATGCAATCATTTGTTGAATTTGGCTGATGAAAACATCTCACTTGAGTTATTTTTCGTTGAGAAGCGAAATTTTTTTTTTTTTTTTTTGTCTTATTTATTGTATCTCCTTTTCTTAGGACTAACAATAATTAACAATAAATTCTTAAATCTAAACTTATGATATGTACTAGCCATCCAGATGGAGGCTAGTAATTTACAGCCGCTCTAAGAATTTATCAACACATTAATTTTGTACTTAAGCCCCTCGAGCCAAACTCGATCAAACGCTTGGGCAATATCGAGAAAGATTGCGGAGCAATATTGACGGTGCTCAAATGCAGTTCGAATCTCTGAGGTAATTCGATTGACTTGTTCAATGGTGCCATGCTTTTCCTGAAAACCGAATTGGTGGGTAGGGATGATATTTTGAGTGTACAGGTTTATTTTTGTGAGAAAAATCTTTTCAAAGAGCTTGGACAGACATGATAGAACTCTTATGGGTCTATATGACGCCGCCTTAGTTTTATCCTTACCGGGCTTCGGGATCATGACAATGATTGATTTTTTCCACTGGGTGGGGAAATAACCACTTTTTAGAATGGCATTGAACAGTTTGTTTGTTTTCATCGTCGTTACGATTAATCTTGGGCTTATTAGCACTTTTTGAGTTAGATGGGCTTAGTTAACGCTTAATTTGTATATAGCGGTCTAAGCCTGTCTGCACTGCCGAACGATTTGAGATGGTTTGTTTATTTTTTTGCATTATGCTTTGCTCTAACGGGACGTTGTTATTGTTTGAAACCACAGCAGCAGAGACAGCAGGCGCTTGCAAGAGACATGCTGTTGTTGTCGTAGCATTGTTTGAATGCGTTATTGTGGTTGTTGTTGCACTGGAAGAGCACACGTATGTAACAGTATGTGTACTGGTTGCGGGTGGGAAAATGGTTGGGGAAAAGTTATTAATTTTAAGAGTTGGTGTTGGGCATTGTTCGGACCAAGAGAGTTGTAGTGTTTGCTCTTGCAGATTTGGTTGCATTGGCATTGTTAGCGAGAGTGGTCGCGGCTGAGTTAAATTATAAGAGTGGTTGTTTGTGTTTGTAATTACTGCGCTTTTACTTAGCATTTCTTTAGTACCTTGCGTTTTGGGTGGGCAGTTGATCGCCGGGGAACAAGACCTTGCTCTGATCTTTTGATCAAGAGAGAGTGTATTGGATTTGTTGAGTTGGGGAGCGGTGTTGACAAAAGTGAAGTAAGCATTTCGTCTACTCACATCTTGTACAGTTTGTTTTGACTGTGCGTCTTTTTCGGGCTTTAGTTGTTTGTTTTTTTTTTTATTGCTTTTTGCGCCTTTTGTATTTTGTTCATTTAACAACAAATGAAAAAAAAAAGAGAAAATAAAACGTGAAAAGAAATATTTAAACGTTTAATTTTCGTGTTTTGCACTGACACTTAGACACTTGTTAGATACAATTTTCATATAATTTTTTGTTGATAAAAAACATAGAAAAAGGGTGCAGCAATTATTGGCATCTGACATAAATGAGGACAACGTCGACAATTCTGTTAAATGCTTAAAAATTGAAAAAAAATGATTTGCCAAAGTTTGTTACAAAGCAATTAGCTGCCTTGGTTACGCCCAATTCTGTTCAATTTTTCAATCGCTTTACAATTTCAAGTGCATTTCTGACCCCTTCTAAATGGAAAGATAATGAAAATTTTCTGAATGCTGTAAAATTTATAAATACACTAAAAGTAGTTAATGACACGGCAGAGCGAGGTGTTAAGCTCGTGCAAGATTATTATTAAGAAAGTCTCTAAAAAACTGATTTTGTATGGTACTGTATGCACGTGTATTTAATATTGGATATCGTATATTTAATCGTTTTAGCTTAATTCGCCAACTTTAAACATTGTATGATCATACTTAAACTTAATATTTCTTTGCTTCACACCAACACAAACATTTTTAAATCCTGAAACTTTTAGTTACCGCATATTTTTGGCTCCATCCAAAAAAAAAGATAACTATACATTGTACGAGTACATACATATGCGTGTTAATGGGTATAGGACGATATGTTTTCTTTAAAAATGCGGCAAAACCGACATTTTTGCACCGATTTTCACATAAATTTTTACTTTTTAGAAAAGGGTTAATAAGGGATACATAAAAATGTTTATTTGAAGTGATATATAATTTTATTTTGGTGTAAGGTCTCAAATCATTGAAAAAAAAACAACCTATTTTTGACAAAAAATCGCCAAAATGCAACTTTGGCCTCAAATAGCTACCTCTTAATCTTATCGGATCGGGCTATAACTTCACATTTCTTTGTTTGGAACCAAATCGAACATTTTTAAGCCCTGAGACTTTTAATTACGGGAATTATTTTT
This sequence comes from Leucophenga maculata, assembly GCA_035044805.1. NCBI lineage: Eukaryota > Metazoa > Arthropoda > Insecta > Diptera > Drosophilidae > Leucophenga > Leucophenga maculata. Next base: position 20,873 of record JAWNNP010000729.1, read on the forward strand.
TTGCTTCATACAAACAAGCCGAACATTAATGTACGTATTTATCAATGTGAAAAGAGAAAAATTATGCAACGACTTTGAAACAATAATTGCGAAGATAAACGGATATACCTGTTTCGATTTCCGCTACAAAATCTCATCAGTCCGCTTGGCTGTGTTAAATGCAAATTCTTGCTCATATAGTTACACTAATGGAAAAGTCTCCCACGAATCATATAAATTGCATGCCATTTTTATGTATTCAATTCTTCACAATTGTTGTTTCAAAGTTGTTGTAAATAATTTTCTCTCTTCGTATTGATAAATATATACAAGTTTGTTTATCATGTAAAATGACATTATATCCTACAAAAAAATATTTAAATTGAAGCAATTAATTTTAATATAGAAAGAAACGAATTTCAAACGTATAGACACTTTTGATTGGAAGACATACAAGGCAAGGCGAGCAACATAATAGGGTAAATATATTTAGTAACTAATATAACTAGATTTTATTTAGATGAAATTTTTAAGCGCTCCAAAGCTCTATTACGTTTCGTTCAACATATTTTCGTTCTATAAAGCAATTAAAGCATTTAGTATCGTTGTATTAATTTATCGGCTGCGGAAGATAAACTAGGACACTATAATAACTAGTCGAAGTAAAACTCTGCATCAATAAGAATATAGGTTTTAAATGCAATGAATTTAAGATGTTTACGTAGCAACCGGCGATAATGGGTTAAGTTTTTGTTATATTTTAAAGTTGTAAATAGCAAAACAGAATACGAAAAAGAGCAAGCGAGAGAGAAGATTCCGTTAGCAACTTCTCTCTATTAGCATTTGTTATTGTAATAACCCACCACCTTTTGCATAGATTTTGTTTGTTTTGCTTCTTTTCATCGCTTGCATTAGAAGCTAATTAGTTACGTTTTCGACTCCGCGCCTTTAACTCGCATTGTAGGTCTCTGCCGCAGTGGGCAGAGCTACTGTTTTTTGCTTGTTTTGTATGCTCCAACTAAATGTTGTTGTTGGACACATTTAAATACATACTTTTAAGTTTTGTTTATTATTAAGTGCTTTTAATAATAATAATTGGTGCAACCTGCGTCGCAGGGCACATTAACCAAAATTGTGCATAGTTCAAAGTATCAGACTTACATTTGTTACAAATAAAGAACGTATATTTATAAGTGAAAATTATCAAGTCCTTTTATTATAAGCAAAGGCGGCTGAATATAAAATTTGAAGACTAATAATTGGTGGTGAGTTTAGAGCGAGAAATAATCTAGCCTTAAAGTGTTATATGCATACGTATATCAGTGGAGATATATTACGTCTGCGTCTCGTCTGGAATTGTTGGTGGATTTTAGCTCGAGTACGCAGAAAATTTACTAATTTGTCGCAATTTTATTTGGAGATGTGTAACTCTTAGTTTTTTGAAAAAGGGAGAAGTAAATTTTGTTGTTTACAAATATAATCGAAGTTTACAGTCCACATATCGAAAATTTAAACTAGATTCATCTAAAATTTCGAAACTCTCAAGTACGCCTTTTTTTCGTGGTAGAAATATTTTTTATGAAATTGGAAAGTTATATACTTATTTCGCGCGGATTTTTAAGTATGTATATATGAGCGTAATTTCCATTACCTGTGCATTTCCAACTACTTGTGCGTGCGTCACTCAGCTGCTTGCAATTAGCTACGGAATTGGTTGTTGCTTTTCAAGTTTTAATTCTCGTTCTTTTCGTTAGAACACAGCTGCAGCAGTGACAGGTCAACGCACTCGTTTGAAAAACTGTTGTTGTGCATAACGCTAATAAAATATTTAGTGCTTATGTTAATTTACGGTGTGTTCAAAAATTATTCGTCAATTTGTGAAATTTTTAAACTTTAATATTTTTTACTCACTGCAGTAAAAAATAAATTAGAGTTCGACGATTTTCGGTACTTTTTCAACAATAAGTGAAATACGATTTTATTTTATTTTCTTTGGAAATGAAATTAAAAAAATTATTGTTTTGATTGCGCCGTCCTGTTTGCACATAGAACTAGTATCGCGTCTGTGTACGCGTTTGCGAACGAAAGGACAAATAAATTATTGAATTTTAACAACCACAACAGTAGGCAGGCCCGGCAGATCATTTTTAGCCCGAGTGGGTAGTTAGAAAAATTGTAGTAGATAAATACAAAAAAATCATTTGCGCAATGCAAATACAGAACTGCGTTTTGCATTTTTCGAAATGAAGTCGTTTAACAATTTCTCTAAATCAAGATTGTCGGTAATTTCGCGATAAACATGTAAGATAGCAACGTTATTGAGTCGATCTTGCAACATTGTTGATCTTAAATACGTTTTGAGCCTGCGAAGAACCGAAAAACTTCGTTCATTTGAACAGGATGACCCTGGTACTGTAACAAGTAGACGAACGAATCGCACAAACTCTGGAACAAGCCCTCTCATCCATTCGTATTTCTTTAAGAAATCTACAACTTCCCTCAGATTATTTGTCTGTTCATTCTGCCTTTTCACAAGTTGCAAAAACATATCTCTATCACCGAGTAACCTGTCCTTGTCAAAATCATTCTTATAATACTTCACAATTTCATCGATATCTGCTGGCTGACCTACTGCAAATCTTTCCACCAATTTAAAAAATCGCGCAAAATCATTTTCGAATCGATTATTTAGTGACGAAATCAATTGATCGAAAACTTCAAAGTAAGATTTTCTGAAAAAATCTATCGGTTTTTCAAATTCAAAGTTCTCAGCTTTGCCTTGCTCGAGAGTCTCGAGACGTTTTGGGATTTTTCGACGACGCGGAATTTGAGGCTCGCTTAGTTCAAGGTCAGCAACAGCTTGAATGCTCTTGCTCCAAATTTCATTGAATTTAGAATCACGTGAAGGGTTTAGAACGTCGGAAACTGCTTGTATTTTATCATACGATTCGATGACGCAAAGAGTCGAATTTTGCAAATCTTTGTTCAATATCTCCACGCGATCGAAAATTTCAATCATCATATTCAAGTGAAATACGCACTCAAATGTCTCCATGTAATCATAAAACCCTGACGCTTTAGCTGATACGGCGCTGTCGATTTCTTTATCCACAGAACGGTCATGGAAAAACTGCATCAATTGTGCGTAGTTTGCTTTGACAGTTTACAAAGATTTTATTCTCACCACCCATCTGTAAAATGAAAACAAACATGTATATAAACCTGAAAAATGATTCAATTAAATTTTTTAATTTTTAATTTATACCTGGTCGGGCAATAAGCTGCAAGAGCAGGTAAGTCGTTGCCTTGCTCTTTTTCCGCATCAATCTGCAACTCCTTAAATTGTGCAACGCGTTTCGGCGAATCTCTGACGAAATTTATCAGTTCTTTTATCGTTCCAATAAATTTTCTTGCCAATATAACTCCTTCAATTGAATCTTGAACAACAAAATTCAAATTATGGGCATTGCAGTGGACGAATAAAGCCCGAGGTTCTTCTTCAAGAATTCGCTTTTGCAATCCTGAGATTTTTCCTAAAACGTTTGATGCTCCATCGTAACATTGACCCCTCAGTTTGGAAATTGATAATTTGTGTTTTTCAAAAACTTCTTGGACGAGGTTCAATAAGGTTTTCGATTTCGTATCAGGAGTTGAAAAAAATCCAATGAAATATTCTTTTGCTGTTAAATTTTCAGAAACGATTCGAAGGCACACAGAGACTTGCTCGATCCGGGACACATCCGCAGTTTCATCCAAGGAAATCGAAAAATATTCGGCGCCGCGCGCGGGGCCCGGCTTCTGCTCTGATCCTCTCTGCCCCTTCGCCAGCTGAAACGTAATGAAATTGGATCTCTCGTCGTTGTTGTCTCCTCTTATGGGTAGACCCTGTTTCGCTAACGCTTTCAAGGAGGTAAATATTTTCAAAAGCGCCGTCCGGTTGTCCATCATTTCTTTCGTATAGGCTGTTGATATTTGTTGCACCACGCTACTTTTTTTAACGTCGTCTAATGCTTGAGCGCAATCCAAATGTAATTTACTCGTCAAATGGGTTTTTATTCGTTGTGCTCCATGCTTCCAGTTAGAAAATCCCTCGTCAACCCAGGCTTGTTTTGATTTGATTGCTCGCGTGTCTAAATTGAAAATCAATTTGCGTGCACACGCTTCTGTACAAATTGAACACATTCCATGATTGTTGTTGTTAAGTTGAAGGCACGAATAAAGCTCCTTCCAGCGTGCCAAAAACGGCAGGCACTGAAGCAATGTCCTCAGCTGGTTCTGATGAAAAAAACACATTCCACGTTTTTAATTTTTTAAAATATTTTTTCATATTGATTCTACATAAATATTTTATTTTGTTTAGCATTATAAAACACTTATTCATTTAATTTATTTCCATTATTCATACGTCTCAGTTTATTCATTTCGTGTAAAATCGATTTAATTATGTTTTTTATAATAATAGATTGATTTTTATCAAACACAGTATGTTGCTATATTTTTTACTGTTGACATATAATTAAAAAAATATATATTAATATGTACTACCTTGATCCGAAGTGTCACTGTCACACTGTTGCAGTTGTGCTTCTTCACAATCGACTTTACTGAGCTCAGCTGATGTGGATCTTCTCCGCCTCGATTTTGCGTTTTTTCTTTTCAGACGAACTACGAACTTGTCCATGTCTTTTTTTCCCCCTCTTTACTTGAACTTTCTTTTCTTTTATTTGCTTCGGAAACTTATTTGCTTCGACACAATCACACGAAGCTGCCGACGAACAGTTGGTCGAAAGATTCACCACGAGTACATAAATTACCGCTATCAGTTGTTTAGAGCTGACAAAGAAATTTCCTCTTGAACTTGAATACCGGCTACCAAGTACATGATTTTCTCATTAAGAGAATAATATAAGTTTAATATTGATTAATAGGAACTTTTATACTCTAAAATTTTCAAAAAAAAAAATTTGAATTTTATTTATTAAAAATAAAAGAAATAAAAACATTTTTAATTGGTATCAAGATACTCATTACAAACTAATCCGGTACCGGCTTTGTTTTCATTATCACTATAATAAATTTTTTGTTTACATGTTTGAATTCGCTTGGTAAACAAATGCAATGCATGAATCTAATCTTAAATCTAATCTAATTTTAAAAATAGTAAAATCAATAAAAAAAATGTCTCAGAACATTTGCAAGTCCAAGAAATTCAACATTTTTTTTTATAATTTACTAAGAAATTTGTATCAGCTGATTTGCAAAACTTAAGCCACCGCTGCAGAAAATAAAAAAAAAAATTTTTGGCGAGTAAGAAGAAGAGTGATCCGTATATTAGTGTATGCACATAACTGTGGTGCCATATGATCATGAATATATTTTTTTTATGTATAGCGGCCATCATATAATGTGTCTAGCAGAAAAAAAGACACAAATGCGGCGCACGTGAACGGCGCGCATCAAAAAGCACTCACGTTTTACGCGGTAAATTTAAAAACTTCTTTAGAATTCCGAGTGGGTATTTTACCCACTCGGAAATTTCCGAGTGGGTACAACTACCCACCATACCCACATTATCTGCCGGGCCTGACAGTAGGCATATTCAAACAGATTGCATTGACATATCTCAGGTAATGAGGCTGGGGACCGTCAGTTCAAAGAATTAATGAGTCAATACAATTTATGCTTTCGAACCGTTATACGGTGTTGTAGCAAAATTAGTAGGGTGTCCCAAAATTTTAATGTTGAACCTTTGGTACATACTATTGCACCAAGTAAAATAAGTATGTCACCTGTGCCTTCTGCCTTCTGCAGATGCAGTCGAAAAAAATTGAGATTAAGTGTAAGCTATGCATTGGGCAACGACATCTTTTCAGAAAATGTCCAAAATTTCTGATTATGGATGTCGATGCACGAATGGAATTAGTTAAAAAATTAGAATTGTGTTTAACATGCATCTCAAGCTCTCACTTGCTTAAAGATTGAACAAGCAACAATTGTACTTTTTGCAAGAAAGAACACCATGTTTTATTGCATTCTGCATTGGTGACCTACCTGCAGCAGACTCAACTATATTGTCTGAGCAAGTTGATGTTGCTCAGAAATCGACTTCAGAACAGCAAAGTTTTTATTCTAGTAGTGAGAATAAATTACCTGGTTCGGATGAGGTGAAAACAGAGCTTGGCCCATATCGGCTTTTAGGACCACCGGTTCTTTCTAAAAATTAATGGGAAAACCGAGACCAGGTTGATAGTCTAATGATAGGTTTTGATGCGGTAGTTGGTAGAAAAACTACGCAGGCATGGATTATCATGTAGCAGTTGCTGTAACGCAGCAAACTCCTGTTTAAACATATTTAAACATATTGTTCCCGCTGCTTCTGCTACTACACTTGTGTTACTGGCAAGTACAAACACACCACATTGGCCTTCCACAATATATTTTAATATACTTTCCTGCTGCTTGTGCGTGAAATAATAAATACAATGTACGATAAGATGTGAGCAAGCCGAGCATGCGCGTCTAACGATTAAATTTACGATCCATAAATTATGTACTTGGATGACAAACGATCAATGCAGCGCACACATCTTTAATATACAAAGATGTGTCAATAAACTCATAAAACAGTACTAGCTATGTAATAAAAATAGAAACATACACGCAATTATACATACATACATATAATATATAAATACAGTCCAACTAGCTCTTAAGAATTGTATATAAGTGGAAGATTAATAAAAATAAGACGAGTTCTTTAACGGAATCCAAAGGAATTGAAGTGTGTGTTCATTTTTTGGTCAATCGAGCCAAATTTTTTTGTTTTTAAATAAAAAAATAACAGAATCAGTGAAAGCATTTTGACAAATTTGAACCAAACGTACGTGTGTTTGACATTTGTGCGGGATACCAAATTGTTTGTTGATTGGTTTAAATAAGGAAAACCAAGTCAACTTTATACAATTTTGGTTCGTTAGGCCGAATGTGTGGTGATTGTTTTTTAAAAAAGAAAATTCAATCAAGCGTGTCTGAGGCTATACATCAGAATAGGCGTCTTGAGGCTAAAACATCAAGAACATTGTTGAAAATTTGAACCAGTCAAATGCAAATAAGTGTGTTTGACATAATTTTTTAAAAAAGTAAAACAAAACAATTGCAATTGATCAATATTTGGCTGTGAGACGAGGCACAGCAAGATCAACCAGGTGATCAGAACAAAAATTCCTCCAACGGATCAATTGCAATTTTTTGTATCATTTAAAAAATTAGAGTGTTGAATATTAAAGTGAACAAGATGTCGTCAGAAGCTGTCCAAACAGGAGCTATTTGCAAGACATCTATTGAAGGAAGAAATTTAGTGCTATTGCATAATATTTTTGCCGATCTGAAGAGGTGGAAACAAAAACTCAGAAATAATCTAAGTGTGGCTGAAAAAACTCTACAAAGCGGAGGTACTGAAGAATTAGAGCTCTGCAACTTTAATTTGACCTTTTGGTGGTCAAAAATCGAAAAGGCGATACATCAACTCAATACAGAGTTTGAACTAGATACTGTCGACTCTGAAATACGAGATTTGGAATGCGCCGCATATGAGCTGACCAAAAGAATCGACAGAAAAATTGCTGTGGATTTACAAAACGCCAGCAGTTATATGAGCTGCAAGCAGCCTAGTATAATGTTGGATTCTGACAGTAAGGCCAAAAATAATGTGCCGTTTAAGGAGACGCTTATATATAAGCCATTGCGATTCAACTCACCGGCAACCAAAATGACTGAGGCTGAATTCAAACTTGCGATTGCAGGAATCAAATTCAATCAAACAGTTGTGAGTGAAGAATCCCGTGTTGTGAAGTACAAAACGCAATACGAGTCGGAGACTTATACAATGAGCACTGCAGAAGTCAAAAGCAATGAAGCCATTATTAAATCCGATAACATATCGGAACCAGATGTCAAGGTAGAGACATGTACAATGAATACGACGATGCACACTTTCGACAAGACAGACAACATCAATAAATCAATTTTATTGCCGAAAATCAACATGAATCCACAGAAAGCCGATGGTACTACACCGACTGGGACAGTGCCAAGTCGGACTGTTCCGATGACTACATGCAAGGTGCATGAGTTATCGTTCGTGGCTAATCATAATGTATCTGAGATGCAACCAGACGAAATAAGAGTAGAGAAGCAACTGCTGCAAATCCAGCAACCAGGCTTGGCAAAAATAAGGAAACAATATATTCCCCCGGGAAGTTCTCACTTTGGAGAAGTGAGGAAACCTAATGATATTTTAACTAAACTTTATTTCAAGCAAGCTACATCATACAACGCAGCATACAATCATAACGAGAGTAAGATGAGACGGATGGACTGGTGGAGGTTTGTGAAACGTCTCAAATGCAACTTACTCTACTTGCAACACCGAACGAAATGGAAAGATTCGGCTTCAAATGTTTCAGAGGAAACAACGAGAGGAAAACTACAACTGCGGCAGCAAAGAAGGATTTACACGAGCTTCATGTCAATCATGCCGAAACCATCTGATGTACCTTTTGCTCCAAAGGCGCCTTATCTGAGGAGAATGGTGCCACTATCGGTATCTGGCCCCCGGGAAAATGTTTAAACATATTTAAACATATTGTTCCCGCTGCTTCTGCTACTACACTTGTGTTACTGGCAAGTACAAACACACCACATTGGCCTTCCACAATATATTTTAATATACTTTCCTGCTGCTTGTGCGTGAAATAATAAATACAATGTACGATAAGATGTGAGCAAGCCGAGCATGCGCGTCTAACGATTAAATTTACGATCCATAAATTATGTACTTGGATGACAAACGATCAATGCAGCGCACACATCTTTAATATACAAAGATGTGTCAATAAACTCATAAAACAGTACTAGCTATGTAATAAAAATAGAAACATACACGCAATTATACATACATACATATAATATATAAATACAGTCCAACTAGCTCTTAAGAATTGTATATAAGTGGAAGATTAATAAAAATAAGACGAGTTCTTCATCAAATTCCAAAGCGTCGTGTCGTGTGTTCACTCCCATAACAAGTAGTCAGCCATGTCTCTCTTTTTCTGAGCGAAGTGTTAATAGTCTAAATATAGGTTTTGATGCGATAGTTTGTGAAGAGACTATGCAGGCTTGTTTAGATATCGACATCGCTAAGGATAGAAAGCAGTATGGGTTGCAAAATTGTGTTGCAGACCCAGCACCCTTAGATAGTTTAATAAAGGCAGTCAGTTTGGACAAACTACAGCCTAAAAGTGTGAGACGCAGTACAGGTGTTGAAGATAGACGGCTTAGAGTGGAACTAGTCGGTCTTGACAAACACGAAGCTAATTTGCCAATTGTGAATAATAGGCAAACAAATAGTGAGAGCGAACTGAAATGTTATGGTTTGGAGGAAAAATACCATGGTCTACATTGTTTTTCAGGACCACAGGATTTTTCAAAACAAATATTTTGTGAAACACGTAAATGGGAACATCGGGTTCCAAGAGTCGGTAAATACATCAAAGGGTTTGATGGCCAACTTCTAGGTTTTGATGAGATAGTTTGTGGAGAAACTTCTCAGGCCTTTTTTAAGACTTATCATGTGCAGTTTAAATTGAAAATGCATATATTTCATAAAATGATAATTGCTTATTGGCTAGAAAAAGGAATGTCTCCAATTAGGTGGCGTCAAGCCCAGGGTCTTTTCTATTTTCGCAAAAGCAGACCTCCAGAACGACAGTGGTGAAAATCGTTCACATCAGGCAGACACATGGACCTGGACGGACGCTGATGATCTACAAACCAGTGCGGAATTACAGATCGTCAAGCTGTAATCTTAGCTCTCCAGGGTCAATCGAACGCGGTCTGCACCAAGGAAGAGGCCCACTTGAAGATTTCATCTTAAGCACTCATGCCTTACCGCCCTCCTGCTGTGTGTATGAGTAACTAAATTGGAGAGAGAGCACGCCCCTTTGCGCGGCGACACTCCAGTAACCCAGCAGGTGGGTCTCGACTTGAGGAACGGATCTATGTTTGAGTTCGCCCTTACATGGAGTGATTATCGGCGGGTGCGAGAGCTCGCCCCTTGCGCGGCGGCACTCGTGCCTCGCCGTCCTCCGGGAACACATTGGTTCAATCTCGACGTGAGTGACGGCACAATGTTGGATGTCGTCGTCACATGGAATAATTCTCGGAGGGAGAGAGAGCTCGCCCCTTGCGCGGCGGCACTCGTGCCTAACAGGCCTTCAGTCATCGAGAAGGCAGGTCTCGACGTGAGCGGCGGAGCACTGGAGGAGTTCGTCTTCGTAGGAGGAATTCTCGGTGGGCGGGATGTTTACGCCGGACAATGCAAAGCTGGGTTAAACGCTAATCGATTGGATTCAGCGATCAATCCAAAAAGGTGCCAAGATGGATTAAACGCTAATCAATCGAATTCAGCGACTAGCCCCGTTTGTGCGGCAACTCTCGTGCCACGCAGGCCTTCCACCGACCTACATCTGGCATTCATCACGGGCATGGCGAAACGCGTTGCCTGGAAGATGAGCGGACGCATCATACTTCTCCAACGCTGATGACAACGCAAGGTGTTGTAATGTTGGCAACATCGGCCAGCATAAATTTTTTGCTGCGTAGCTGCAAGGTGGGCGGAATGTTTACCCCGCAACCGGCGATAATGGGTTAAGTTTTAGTTATATTTTAAAGTTGTAAATAGCAAAATAGAATACGAAAAAGAGCAAATGAGAGAGAAGATTCCGTTAGCAACTTCTCTCTATTAGCATTTGTTATTGTAATAACCCACCACCTTTTGCATAGATTTTGTTTGTTTTGCTTCTTTTGATCGCTTGCATTAGAAGCTAATCAATTACGTTTTCGACTCCGCGCCTTTAACGCGCATTGTAGGTCTCTGCCGCAGTGGGCAGAGCTACTGTTTTTTGCTTGTTTTGTATGCTTCAACTAAATGTTGTTGTTGGACGCATTTAAATACATACTTTTAAGTTTTGTTTAATTTAATTTAATTTGTGTTTAATAATTTAATAAAAATAATTGGTGCAAGCTGCGTCGCAGGGCACATGAACCAAAATTGTGCATAGTTCAAAGTATCAGACTTACATATGTTACAAATAAAGAACGTAAGTGAAAATTATCGAGTCCTTTTATTATAAGCAAATTTGAAGACTAATAATTGGTACGGTCTGCAACGCAGACCACCTTGGACCATATTCCGGACAATTTGACAATTTGAGTGGAGATATATTACGTCTGCGTCTCGTCTGGAATTGTTGGTGGATTTTAGCTCGAGTACGCAGCGCAAAGAAGGCTGACTCATTACACATCCTGGATCGAGATTTGGTGCGTATATAAAGTGACTTATATGCATCGATACGGTGTGTTTGTTCTATTTTTAGAGTGCGAACCCAGCAACACTAGCGAATAGGTCGCTACTGGCGCCGCCGGTGAAGCAACATAAGATATAAATCTACTAGCATAAACTTCAGGCCATTTATATTAAGTAACTTACAATAAGACGGCAGTTTAGTTTAAACCTATTTGTTACCGTTCGCGCAGGATGACGCGATTATTGCACCACATGATGTCAGGAACTAAAACTGTATCAAAATACTCTAGAGCAACGTTCCTTTTAAACGAAGCAATCTCTAAAGGAATTGAAACTTATTTTTTTACGGCGATGATTGTAGAAGTACGATTACAGCTGCAAGTTATAAACTCAATGATGTCTTCAGTAGTGGTAGCCTCGGTAAATCGTAAGACAAGAAAAAAGTTTACCAGGCGCAACAATTATCAATGATTTTTTAATTCGTTAATTGACACCAGAGGCTTGTGTAGAACTCTGCAAAACTTGTGAAACAGCTGTTTCAAGCAGAACCTCAGTAATAGGAGTTGTTATATGATTCGGCGATAGCTTAGACGTTGAAGCAGGAATAATTATTGTATGTAGTGACCTAACTTGCAGGTCACTGAGAACACACAGCGTTAAGCTAAACAAAACATTCAAACATTTCAAGTCCATTTAATGACCATATTTGACTCGCCCGTCGATGGGTTTTGCGAAATAGGTTAGCCAGTGATTGCTCCGTTATTAGTGAAAGTAAATCCAGTTGGTAATTAACAGACATCTATTTTCTCTTTGGTGACATTTTTGCTTGACACTTTTGTTTATTGGTGTTCTTACTTATGACAGGACCAGCACTGATTGAATTGGACGGTATGTCAGATATGTACTAATTTTTGGACCGATTTAACCGGAACAAGCAGAAAATACAATTATTATGTGTCGCTGGTCGCATGTGAATGCAGAATATTATGAATTTTAAATACTAGTATTTTCGAGCAGCTGTTCTCCTCATACTTAGAGGCGATCACACTGTTCTAGGCGGCCATATTAAATGAATTGCATTAAAAGTTTAATAATCTTTGTTTGGCGTGCGAAGTGTGAGGAGGATAAACTGCGGTATGGAATACATTTAATTATAGATGAATAAGTTACTAATTGTGAATTTTTATACAGATTAAATTCTTTCCTTTCATTATTTATCCGCTCTCTTTTACTGTGTTGACCATATTGCCACTGGGTGCATTTGGTATATTGGGAAAGGTTATGCCGCAACTCTAAACACCTGAGCCGAACGCCGATATTATGGAACTCAAATTAAACACAAATTGCGCTTAGTCGATCTGCTGCTATTTCTAAAACACTAGCCGATCCGGCGTACGCTCTCTCTTGGCTTTCTCGTCTATAAGCGAGCACCGCTCCTCGAGCAACGTCCAATTTTTTTTGAAATCTACAAATTTTCGCCTTTCAACTTTCGTATGACTATAGACAGTTTCCTAACAGCTGATAAAAAAATTTACAAAATTTCACTGCAGCCCTTTCGACAGTACTTTTCCCTTTGAAAGACAAATCCCATCGTCGCAAATAGTCAAATTGTTCAAATTTTCTGGTAGTAAATATTTTTAAAAAACACTTTTATTGTTTACAATTCATATTTTTTATCCATTTATTAGTTTTAGTTGGCCTTGGTACCAAATTTTTAAGCGGTGTGTAATTTCTGAGAATGTAGGCCGCTTAACCGACTGTTCATGCCAGCATTCAATCATAAGCGAATACACCGCAGTTGGACAGTCTTCTGGGCAAGACATTAACTGCCGTGAACGAATTAAATTGATCACTTCCTGATTGCTGTGGCCATAATAGGGCTAGAAAAAAATGTAATTTTATATATTATTTATATGAAAGCAAATATTAATGTTTCTATACGTTTTTATGCATTTTGGCCCGCTAAAATTGTTAGAGAATTATGAATTAAAATTTTTCTATAAATATGCACTTTTTTATAGACGTTTTTCAAAGATAGCTTCAGATTTAAAAACATATCAACAAGATATTTTAAAGATAATTAAATTACCAATAATCTCTTCAAATATAGTTCGGCCTGTTCAGTAGTTTAGGTTTAATGGGTAAAAATGTATGAAAAACGTTGAACGAGTTGAAAACACCTGCCAACTTTTTTAATAAATACAATCTTAAAGTAATAAATAATTATAGTAGAATTAAAAAAAAAAAAACATTTCTAGTTAAGTTTATCCTTGGTCCCCCGGTTGTAAAAAAAATAGATCGTATTTCATGCACAGTGGTATTCAAGGGCGTTTTCAGCTGTCGTCGAAGGAGGTCCCGCTGTCCTTGAAAGGGGCTGACTTTCTTTTTTTAGTAATCAAAAGTGCGAAATTTGTAGTAAAATCCTTTTTTAACGAACTTTTAAAAAATTAGGAGGGGCAATGACTCCCCTGACTTACCCCCTCCCCCCCCCCCTGGATACGCCCTTGGTGGTATTAATAATAACAAAATCTAATTAACCTGTATTCCATAGCTGTATATTTCCCATAACACAACTCCAAATGACCATACATCACTCTCAGTGGTAAACTTTCCATATAAAATTGATTCAGACGGCATCCAACGCACAGGCAACAGTGACTTGGATTGAACCCTATTTAGGAAACGAATATTAATAATATTATGATCAGTAAATATAGTATGCACAGCTAACCTGTAATAATCAGAACTGTAAATATCTCTAGAAAGACCGAAATCTGATATTTTTACAACTAGTCCATCGCTGACTAAACAGTTACGTGCTGCAAGGTCTCTGTGGACGTAATGGTGTGATGATAAATATTCCATGCCTTCGCTTATTTGCAGTGCTATTTTCAGGAACTCCAGCTGCGTTAATGACTTTATTTCACTTGGCGAATTTGAAATTAGAAACTCGTGTAAATCTCCGTTCATCATATATTCAAATAGCATACAGTAAGGTTCTTTGTTTAGGACAACGCCCAAAATGCAGACAATATTTTCATGCTTTAAGTCGGATATTAATTCAATTTCCCTCTTGAAGTCTTGTTGAGTTTTATAAGATGCGTTTTCCTTTAAAGCTTTAATAGCAACAAGAGTTTGCATCCCATTTCCTTGAGTTAACTGTCCTTTAAACACTTTTCCTTTTAAAATATGGGGAAAAAAAGTTAGGTGTAAGCGTGAGTGACTTGATGAATAAGTATTGCATGTTTTTTTAATTAAATGTTAAAATGGGTTCAATGTGTAAAATCAATTTTACATTTTTCTGTACACAAATATAAGTAGACGTGTTTTGATGATTTTTGAAAAGTCCACCTCTGCCATGAAGACGTGAGCATAATAGATGTGGCCAACGGAAACTGAATTTTTTCAAAAAATAGTGGTAATGGCTGTAAGACCTAGTATTTTGAAATACAATGTGCTTTATCTTACAGGCTTAGCTTCATGACATTAAAAGCTGAGATATCGCCCTCAAATTGACAATGTGTTGGTGGCATGAGTAAAGCTGTATGTAAAATGTGCCAGTAAAAATGCCAAGAATTGATTTTTGGCATATATTCAGTTGATTACATGAAGTGAACTGAAAGATGTGAGATAAAGAAATTTAGAGAAAAAAATTAAATTCATATGTAACCTATATGAGAAATCTTTCTGCGCTCTGGTAGATTACCAAAGATGAATACTAACGGCTTATATTTTAAGAAAAATTTTTTTTGCAGTTTCCGAAAAAATTTCAGGCTGGGACAAACAAAAAATAGTCGCCAAATAAAGCAACAAATATCCATACAACATTCATTTTTATATATATAGCTACATAGGTGCATTCGACATTAATTTATATTATATATATATATATATATATGTCGGAAATAATGAAATTAAAAATGTAAAATTCAAATATAACTGAATAAATGAGCTGTCATTATAAGTAAGAAAGCTATGTTTGTAATTGGTGAATGGCGGTTTGTACAGATGGAGTCATTTATGTATTTCTGTGCAGCCGAAAATGAGGTGAGTGCATGTGAAATGACTACACCGAGTGGAGCCCGTGGTGCATAGGTTATATGAAGAAGAATGAGAAAAATATGTGGTATGAATTGAAGAAGAGGAAGACAATGACGAGTATGTCAGTAGTCAGTCGAGAAAAAAAGGAGGAAGACTATGCACGCGGGACCTGCTGCATTTTCGACGCGACACAAAGATACTTTACAAAAATGAATAATCAAAAGGAGAACCGGCCTGTTCCGACATCAGAAGTGGGATCGTCTCCGCCTCATGAAAGCAGTATGATCGATTGGCGTTCGATCCTTGAAACACAAAATAGAAATTTTGCGGAAATGCTAAAATTCATGCACGCGTCGCAAACAAAAAAATCAGTGACGCTGCCGAAGTTCAATCCAGACGACGCCGGCGCCGACGCGACAGCATGGAGCAATACAGTTAACCTGATAATGGGCGAAAATGCATTAGAAGGCAGTGCATTAGTAATGGCACTTAGCGGTGCATTAAAGGGTACTGCATCGATGTGGCTATCGCAAGTATGCTACAGCGGAATGAATTGGCAACAGTTCAATGACATGTTTGTTCAACGCTACGTTGGAATGGAAACGCCAGCCGGCATTCTAATGAACTTGTTTAATGATCGTCCTAATCCTGAAGAGTGTCTTTCTGTGTATGGCAGTCGACAAGTGACATCGCTACTGGCAAAATGGAAAGAAAGCAGCATAGAAGAAATTGCAGTGTCGACAGTGTTGGTGCATATGTCGCAAATAGACAGTAGGCTGCAGCGTTTATCGTTTACTACAGACATAAGGACAAGAAGTGAATTGGAGCTACAATTGAAGGCGTATGCGTATGGGAAGCGTAACACAGCAACAAGTGTGGAAAGTTATACAGGACCAGACTCGAAAAAGCAAAAAACATTCATGCCACAAAAATGTTTTAATTGCGGTAAAATTGGGCACAAGAGAGCTGATTGTCGTGTCAAAATGGCGGCGGGCAAAAGTACATTTAAAGAGAAGTTCACACATACAAGTACAGCACCTTATCGAGAGAGACCATCAGTGACATGTTTTAAATGTGGTAAGGCTGGACACATCGCATCAACGTGCATGTCGGGTACATCAACTTCAAACAACAGCAACGGCATAAATGAAAAGCGAGTGGACGTATGTCTTGTATCAGAACCTAAAGGAGTCTTATATCATTTGGGTGAGCACGTTCCATTTTTCTTTGATTCGGGAGCCGAATGCTCTTTGATAAAAGAGAAAACAGCAGAGAGATTTGCAGGTGAAAGATTTAATAACGTTATAGTATTAAAGGGCATTGGCGATAATGCCATATGTAGTACCATGCAAATTCTCTCCACTGTTAAAATAAGTGAATTCTTTGTTGAAATTTTGTTTCATGTTGTACTTGATAAATTCTTAAAACATAATGTTATGATTGGCCGTGAAATTTTAAGCCAAGGTTTTGCAGTATCTATAGATGCAGACAAATTTAGTATTTACAAAACAAAAACAATTAGTACGCTGTTTAATATGTCTAACATGAACTTTATGACACACTTAAGAAATGACAAAGAATTGAGCGATATAGACAGAGATAAATTATCAAAAATATTGGGACAATACTCGAATAATTTTATAAGTGGCATTCCACAGAGTCGTGTAACAACCGGAGAATTAGAAATCCGTCTGATTGATGCCAATAAAACAGTGCAAAGACGTCCGTACAAGCTTAGCTCTGAAGAAAAGGAACATGTAAGAGGCAAAATAAAAGATTTGTTAGCTTCAAATGTTATACGTCCGAGTTGTTCACCGTATGCAAGTCCGATGTTATTGGTTAGAAAGAAAGATGGTAGTGATCGTTTGTGCGTAGATTATCGTGAGCTAAATTCTAATACAGTAGCGGACAAATATCCTTTGCCGCTAATATCTGACCAAATTGACAGATTGCGTGGAGGAAAGTATTTTTCTTGTTTGGATATGGCAAGTGGGTTTTATCAGATTCCAATACATGCAGACTCAATTGAACGAACGGCATTTGTGACACCTGAAGGCCAGTATGAATTCTTAGCTATGCCATTTGGGTTGAAAAACGCGTCATCAGTATATCAGCGGGCTATAACAAGAGCTTTAGGTGAATTAGCATATTCCTATGCCATTGTGTATATCGATGACATATTAATTGTAGCTGACACAAAAGAGCAGGCGTATGATAGGATGCAAACAGTTTTAGAGGCTTTGGTTAAAGCAGGATTTTCATTCAACATAACAAAGTGTTCATTCCTCAAACTAAGTGTAGAGTTTTTGGGTTATCTGGTGCAAGAGGGAGAGATCAGACCAAATCCGCGCAAGATACAAGCATTGATTGGATTACCACCACCAAAATCAGTGACTCAATTAAGACAATTTATAGGATTAGCATCTTATTTTCGACAATTTGTTCCACATTTTTCTGATCAAATGAAACCATTGTATCACCTGACAGCAAGAAACAATAATAATGATAAATTTGAGTGGACACCCAATCATGAGCAAGTACGTCAGAAAATAATCGCTACACTTTCCAGCGATACGGTTTTAATAATTTTTGATCCACAATTTCCTATTGAGCTACATACAGATGCCAGTGCAGTTGGCTATGGCGCGATATTAATGCATAAAATAGAAAATAAACCAAGAGTAGTAGAATACTATAGTAAATGCACTTCTGTAGCTGAATCCAAATATCACTCATATGAATTAGAGACGTTAGCAGTATATAATGCAGTAAAATATTATCGCCATTACTTGCATGGTCGAAAGTTTGTGGTGTATACAGATTGCAATTCGTTGAAGGCAACCCGAAATAAAACTGAATTAACACCCAGAGTACATCGTTGGTGGGCCTATTTGCAGGCATTTGATTTTAGTATCGAATATAGAACGGGAAGTCAAATGTCACATGTAGATTTCTTCTCCAGAAACCCAATAAATATAGATCTGGTAACTTTCATTAGAACTGCAGAGAAGCGGGTGGAATTGGCAGAGATCACGGACAACTGGCTCATGGCTGAACAGCAGCGAGACACAGAAGTATCATCAATCATTTCTAAATTACGAAACAATGAGTTGCAGGAAAATGTTGCTAGAACCTACGAATTGAGAACGGGAATGTTATTTCGAAAAATTCAAAGAAATGGTAGAACTCGATGTTTACCAGTAATACCTAGAGGATTTAGGTGGTCTGTAATTAACCATGTGCATGAAGCAGTTATGCACTTGGGTTGGGAGAAAACTCTAGACAAAATGTTTAGTTATTATTGGTTTGAAAACATGTCCAAGTATGTACGAAAATTTGTGGAAAATTGCATCACATGCAAGCTGACAAAGCCAGCATCAGGCAAAAAACAAATAGAATTACACCCTATCCCCAAAGTTGACATTCCCTGGCATACAATTCATATTGACATCAGTGGCAAATTAAGTGGTAAAAGTGACAATAAAGAGTATGTCATAGTTCAGATTGATGCATTCACAAAGTTTGTTTATCTGTATCATACCATGAAATTGGATTCTGAAAGTTGCATTAGGGCAGTAAAATCAGCCATATCATTGTTTGGGGTACCTATGCGAATTATCGCGGATCAAGGCAGAAGCTTTTCTGGAAAGGACTTTAGTACAT
This sequence comes from Leucophenga maculata, assembly GCA_035044805.1. Lineage (NCBI taxonomy): Eukaryota > Metazoa > Arthropoda > Insecta > Diptera > Drosophilidae > Leucophenga > Leucophenga maculata. The sequence continues at coordinate 39,921 of JAWNNP010000729.1, forward strand.
TTTGTTCAACACAAAAGATAAATTTACATTTAATTGCAACAGGTGCAAGTCGTGCCAATGGTCAAGTAGAGCGTGTCATGAGTACACTTAAGAATATGTTAACAGCTGTAGAAACAAGTAACAGATCTTGGCAGGAAGCCTTAAATGAAATACAACTGGCTATTAATTGCACGGCAAATCGAGTTACAAAGTTTAGTCCACTAGAATTGTTAATTGGAAAAGAAGCAAGACCATTAAATTTACTGTCATGTTCTAAAGAAGAGAAAGTTGATATAAAATGTATAAGGACACAGGCTAAATTGAATAGTATCAATAATGCTAAATATGATAAAGAAAGATTTGATAAAGATAAAGCAAAAATTGTAAAGCATAGCGTTGGTGATCATGTTTTGCTCAAGAATGAAGAACGGCATCAAACAAAGTTGGATCCTAAGTTTAAAGGACCATTTGTAATAGTTGAAGTACTTGATGGTGACCGATATTTATTAAAGTCCATGACAAATAAGAGAATGTATAAGTATGCACATGAACAAATAAGAGCATTACCAAATGAAGAATTCTCAGCCGAACTAGAAGAAGTGTTGAGTGGTACAGAGGAAGAGCCTCTGGTACCAGATGAGAGCAACTAAGTACACATTGGGTATGACCGCACCACGTTTGTTGAGTCGTTGGCATAAGCGAAGTTTGATAACTATCGTGGGGTGCGGCGCGGCTGACAAGGTGGCGGGGGTCGAGTGAGGTGACGAGTGAGTCATCAAGAAAAGAGAAAGCCAAACGGTCGAGTTGAGGCAGAAGAGCATGAAGCTAGTTTGAGTGAAGAGAGTCACTGGTAGCCTGCTAGACTGACGTTTGAGTGTTGTAAGCCAAATTTCGGGTTTGTGCAGAAGAGTACGTAGTTACTAATGGACACTAAGAGAGTGTGATAGCCTGCCAGACTGTCATTTGAAGACCCAAATATGTATGATAGCCGAATTTCGGGTTCAGTGGAAGAGTACAGAGATACTACGTGGCACTTATGGAGTGTGATATCCTGTTGAACTGTTATTCGAAGACACTGGAATGTGTTGTTGCATTAAAAAAAAAAAAAAGAGATTGTCTAAAGAGTTTTTCATTTGAAGGACTATTTATTAGAAGGAATGGTCATTTGTCAAATATATTAAGATTTGTAAGAAAACAACTTGAGCAGGGTATGATGCTAACGTGATGCTAAAGAATTAAAATTAAATTGCACACGAGGACGTGTGAAAGTCAGGAAGGCCGTGTCGGAAATAATGAAATTAAAAATGTAAAATTCAAATATAACTGAATAAATGAGCTGTCATTATAAGTAAGAAAGCTATGTTTGTAATTGGTGAATGGCGGTTTGTACAGATGGAGTCATTTATGTATTTCTGTGCAGCCGAAAATGAGGTGAGTGCATGTGAAATGACTACACCGAGTGGAGCCCGTGGTGCATAGGTTATATGAAGAAGAATGAGAAAAATATGTGGTATGAATTGAAGAAGAGGAAGACAATGACGAGTATGTCAGTAGTCAGTCGAGAAAAAAAGGAGGAAGACTATGCACGCGGGACCTGCTGCATTTTCGACGCGACACAAAGATACTTTACAAAAATGAATAATCAAAAGGAGAACCGGCCTGTTCCGACATATATGTATATTTATATATATTTATTTATACATATTATTATACATACATACAATAATAATATATAGTATATATATTTATATATATATATCAGAGCTCGCAAGAATTGGTCCCTCTTTTACATATTGTCAGCAAAAAACCTGTCGCTTGAAGACACAATTTGAAAGGTCTTGAAAAAACACTCAAACATTGTTTTTGCTCGGCTTGCTCTTCGCTCAACCAAAGAGCGGTTTGACTTTCCGTCTCTGCTCATCGGTCCAATCAAGACCCATTGCTTCGTAAAAAATCGTCAAACGGTCTTTTGCGCATGTATGTGTATTGCGTGTGTGGATAAGCAAACAGCAAATATGCATGAGATTATGCCTATCCCTCTCACCTTTCCTCTACCTTGCTTTGCCTGTGATGAAATATTTAAGGCAACAACATAAGGCAAACGCAACAACAACAAAAAAGACCTTTTTCACGGACAGTTTGCTCGATTGGGTCAGTAGCTGAGCGACGAACGAGTCTGTTTGTTTTGAGCGGTTAACAAAAGAGCGATCATGTGTTTCGCTCAACCCGAAAACCGAGAGCGAGGACACCAACAAAACGAAAAATTCGGTTGCTGTTGAGACCGGGAGCGGCCCGTTTCATTTTTTTCGGTCTTTTGAGTGAGCAGACCGCGCAGAAAAATTTCGTTGAGCGTATTTTACGAGCTCTGATATATATATATATATGTATTATATATTATATATATATACATATATATATATATATATATATATGTATTATATATTATATATATATACATATATGTATATATATATATATATATATATATATGAGGTTCCTATTTTTATTTATTTTGAGGTATTTAAGTGATTTAAAACAAATATACATAGGTATCTACTCTATTGAACACCATCGACTAGCAGTAAATAAAGTTCAAGATTATTGTCAGTTCTAAACGCGTTGTTACACATTGGGTTCTCTTAGTATTCGGTTTTCAAAAAAGAAACGTGTGCTTATTTCGATTTAAAAAAATGGTTTAAAATAAATAATCGGGCATGTCACGTTAATCGAAAAGAAACTCGGTTGGATTGTTTTTAAAATCCATCGAACCCCGGCGTCGAGCGACTTAACTTTTCTGCCTTTTTCTTAGGAAAGTGCTAGGGAAATTGTTGGGTTGTCGATTTATTTACTTAGTTAGGGGAAAAATTATAAATACTTTTTATTTTTGAATGAGAGACGAAATGTTCTAATACCACATCTTCAAATTAAAACAAACATTTTGTTGTAGGCTTTACCTCACTTTGACCCCATTTCATTGGGGATTAATGATGAAAAACGCCTTTCGACTGACGTTTTATATTTCTATCGAATAGCCAAAGCTGTTTCAGAAGGTTTGTGTCCAGAACATCTTGCCAACATGAAACCGGGACAAATTGATCATTCTCGTTAGTTAACAAAAGCCATTAGATTTTTGTGCCTTTATGTCGCAAGTAGTTTACCTTCGATAAATTTAAAAATTTTTACCAATTTCATTATGAAAGTTTTTAAACCGATTATTTTATTTTAATATAACATTTTTTAATTCAGTAGTATTTGGCAGTAAATTTTTATTTCATTTTATTCAGTCAACGCGATTCTTGCCACTAAATCTTCGAGAAATTGTACACAACGCAATCCAAAACAATGAATTTTTCGCCCATACAGAAAATATTGTGTTAGCAATGACGAAAGGAAATCTGTCCGCGAAAATGCTATAAAAAACAAGTTAGAAATTACTGTCGGGCATAACCGACTGTAAGAGGCCCTGTACCAGTACAGGTTGCCTAACAAACATATTAAATGTTTTCTTAGCTTATGACCAAGTAGTGCAAAACAAAAAGGTAGGAAATTAAAAAGAAAATATGGTACTGATAAAAAGTATTTTGCTTTTTCCACTTCTCATTGCAAGAATAAGTGTCATATAAAACATATTTTTATGCATGCAAAGAAAAGGGAGGTTATAAAATCGTTATACTGGCTTTTTTTTGTGCCGAAGAAATTTTTAGGGGAGGGGCAAAATTTTAAAATAAACTTGTAAAATTTCGGAGAAGTCCTAGTCGAATGCAAAAAGCACGAAGTCTCTATCTATTACCGTTTCCGAGATCCTTTCCTTCATACGGACGGACAGACGGATATGGCTATATCGACTCCTCTATCACTCCTGACCATAATGGGGGGAACTTTTGGGGGTCTCCGACCATTATTTCTACCATTTACGTATGTAAACCAAAGGCTCTAGTACCTTCGGTAGAGGGCCTAATTATTTATTATTGCAAGAAATAATATGAGCCAACTAAACTGAGAACTTAGAAGAAGAATCGCATTAATTTCGATTGCACAGATTTAGTTGACTTGGATAATGACGACATCTTATTTGAACCTCCATTTACTGCGAGCACTCCACACATAAATTGTGCTGAAATACCACTACCAGATTCAGAAATTTCATTACATATTCAAGGAACCGAACGCTGTGTATTGTCAGTGACTTTAGAAAGTTGTTCCGAAAACCCTCAAATGAATTCTAAGACAAAAAAATTTTGAAATTTTGTTATAAAACATAAATTTTATAAATATTGAGTTTAACTGGTGAAAAAAATGTATAGTTAAACTTGAACTTCATAAATTTAAAATTTTTTTAAAATAATAAAAAAAAAATTAAAAATAATATATTTTTCAATTTTTTTTTCTGTTTGATCAATTTTTAAGTGTTGAAAGCAGAGCTCGTAAAATACGCTCAACGAAATTTTTCTGCGCGGTCTGCTCACTCAAAAGACCGAAAAAAATGAAACGGGCCGCTCCCGGTCTCAACAGCAACCGAATTTTTCGTTTTGTTGGTGTCCTCGCTCTCGGTTTTCGGGTTGAGCGAAACACATGATCGCTCTTTTGTTAACCGCTCAAAACAAACAGACTCGTTCGTCGCTCAGCTACTGACCCAATCGAGCAAACTGTCCGTGAAAAAGGTCTTTTTTGTTGTTGTTGCGTTTGCCTTATGTTGTTGCCTTAAATATTTCATCACAGGCAAAGCAAGGTAGAGGAAAGGTGAGAGGGATAGGCATAATCTCATGCATATTTGCTGTTTGCTTATCCACACACGCAATACACATACATGCGCAAAAGACCGTTTGACGATTTTTTACGAAGCAATGGGTCTTGATTGGACCGATGAGCAGAGACGGAAAGTCAACCCGCTCTTTGGTTGAGCGAAGAGCAAGCCGAGCAAAAACAATGTTTGAGTGTTTTTTCAAGACCTTTCAAATTGTGTCTTCAAGCGACAGGTTTTTTGCTGACAATATGTAAAAGAGGGACCAATTCTTGCGAGCTCTGGTTGAAAGAAACAATATTTTGCGTATGACCGTTAAGTGACGCTCTTTCTCATTCCACGCGTACTTTTATTTTACTGTCAGAATTTTTTTTTTTTGGAGTTTTAAGGATATATATTTCAAATTTCAGACGTATACCTTATTGTGTTAGAAAGCTAAATACTTTTGACTCCCACTTTCATAAATGAGCCTCAGTCATATTAATAAAAAAAAAAAATATTTTAAAATTTATTTTAAAAAGATAAAACAGAATTGCGCCCAACATGATTTGATAATGTGTTTTTTTTTAATTCCTTAAATACCTCAAAATAACTTAAAAAAAAGTACCTCAACCTGAAATCTTTATGCTTCTCAGCGGGGGCTAGGAATTGATTTTAGACATATAGTTTCAAGTTGAAATTTTCTTAGAATTCTTCGTAGAATACGATTCTAGTGGCCGATTTTTAAAAAATTGAGTCGATTTATCTCCGTCTATGTATATATTTTCACAAAATACAATTCTCCGGCTTTGAGAAGATTTTGAGACTTCTTAAGTGTCATTTTGTTTCAAGTTTATCGTCAAATTTCAGTAGGCATTTTACCCGAGTGATTAAAAGAAGTAATATTGAATTACATATATTAAAATTTGTTGTTGATCATATATTAGGAACTGAAAACGGAAACTATTTCATATATGAAAAACTCGAGTTTATTATTAACTAGCTTTTACCCGTGACTTCGTCCGCGGATCTTCTGATAATAAGTAGCATATCTCATTACTTTTCTTATTTTGCCTCATTTGTGAAACTATACGGGGGTGGTGTACCGCCCCTCTAATTTTGACCAAACTTAACCCGTTTACTTCTCATGATCCTCTTAACATGTATACCAAATTTCATTTCTGTATCTTAAATGGATGCAAAGATATGACAAATTTTGCTTATTGCTAATAGGGGTGGCGGGGCAACGCCCCCTCCAAATTTGGCAAAACATAGCCTATGTTCTTTTCCATCATCCCATCTATCATACATACATACATACATACATACATCCATACATACATCCATACAAACTTTCGCATTTATAATATTAGTAGGATAATTAGCTTTGGGCTCATTTTTATAATCCGGTATATATCGTATAACGCTTTAGCTTCAATTTCGTGAAAATGTTTTTATTACCGATTTGACTATTTAAATTGGTCAATGTTTCGATTGATGAAATGGTTAAATTCACCCCTAAAATATATAACTTAATTAATAATTAAAATGAAATTTTAATAGTTTCATGATTTAAATGCAAAACCGCAAAATTAGTTATGCTTTATTTAGTAATCTGTGGACCACAATAAGAAATGCCCTTCAAATTGCATTCAAGCAGTTCAGGACTTCTAAAATATTTATTTACTTGTATTGAACTATCAAATTAAAAAAATTCTTGTGGAGGTTACATCAACTGGCGAAAGCTTAATCAAACGATTGTCATGATGCGAAGAAGTGTTGGTTTTTGAAGATTTCAATTAAATAGTTTTTATTGTCTTACAGAAATATCTATATTTTATAGCGTAATAAATTTACAACATGATAAAAACTTAATTATAATATAAAATACATACTATAATAATTAAAATATAAAAAAATTTTATTATTATTAACTTTGATACAACAAAAACTTTAATAGTTTTCACATACTTTTCTACATATGGGCACAGAAATGTCAACCGCAGCCAAAAATGCTTAAATTGATTATTTGTCTCCACATTATAAGTTGGACGAAAAATGGAAGGAAGTAAAATAAATATATTGTATATATTAAAAATCGACCTTTTACGTATATCTAATTATCTAATTAAATAAACATAAAAAGTGTGATTGAACCAAATGTCGCATGCGACATGTCTCGTACGACAGTGATTAAAAATGAAAAAGGAAAAAAAAACTACATACTTAATATTTTAAAATGAAATAAAAAACATTATTAAGATATATCAATGCATATAAAATTGGTCGTATTAAAATAGTCCCTCAGGTTTGGCTAAAATCGGTTTTTTTATGTTATGTTATGTTTTTTGTGGCGTGCGAATGTCTGGTTTTTTGGACTTATTTTGAAAACGAACAGTTGCCAAAAATCATCTATAACATTAATTATAGAGCTAATCAAGAGCTATAAGTTTCGCCTTTTGTCAAAGTAAAATATTGTTTTGGGATATGTTTTTTTTTCAATTTGAATGCGGACAAAAGTAGAATTCGACGTTAGAGAAATGCCCATATTTCATTTGGTTTTGTGGTAAATTCAGCAATTAGAAATTTCGATCTTAAACAATCCAGAAACCTACAAAACGACCAGTGTAGTGGACGTGTTATTTTTCATGCAATTAAAGTGAAGAAAAAAAAAGTTTTAAATATTAATATTTAAAACTTTGCATGCCCTACCCTTAAAAGTGGAAGCCAACCTGACCATCCTGAACAAATATCGTCCCTAGAAACTCCACATATTTTTCATACACAGACGGACATTTCTAGATCGACTTGTTTTATCTATATGTATGCATATTATGGGGTCGCTTACGCCTCCTGTTGAGTGTTACAATCTTTGTAGCAAAATTAAAATAATATTGAAATAATGTATGGATAGTATAAAAAACAATTTTACAAATCAATTTTTTTGTCACAAAATTCAAATCAGAACCCTGCCGACGGTGGTAACAGTTCATGTTCGTTAGACAGTCCTTTGTATAAACAAAATTAGTTTGTGGCTGCCACGGACGTAGGAGTCAAACTTCTGTTGGCGCCTTTGGAGTAACTATGTAAAAAACAACAATTTTGTAAGGGGTAAAACTAAATGTGCATTATAAAACGATGGTAAAACTACTTTAGAATTACATATTTTCGTTTCAAGATATGAATCTCTTTATGATAGACAATTAGTTTTAACCCCATACAAACAAGAAACTCTGATGTAATTGATTAACACCTAAAAAACCTATTTAAAGCAAAAATATGTCTTGTATCTGACATGTCGACAAAGATGGGAAAGAAAAGTCTTTAAGAAAGAATATATATGTACTATGATAACTTCATCGTGTTTTTAGGCCCTGTACCGAAGGTACAAGAGCCTATTGGTTTTGTGCAAATGTATGTAACAGGTAGAAATAATGGTCGGAGACCCCCCAAAGTTACCCCCATTATAGTCAGGAGCGATAGAGGAGTCGATATAGACATGTCCGTCTGTCCGCCCGTCCGTCTGGCCGTCCGTATGAACGAAAGGATCTCGGAAACGGTAATAGATAGAGACTTCGTGTTTTTTGCATTCGACTAGGACTGCTCCGGAATTTCACAAGTTTATTTTAAAATCTTGCCCCTTCCCCATAAAATCACCACCAAGGCAAAAAATTTCTTCGGCACAAAAAATGTCAGTATAGAGATATCGTCTTTCTAAGCCAAAATCTAAAAAGTTCATCAAAATCGGATAATAAATGACGATTTTATAAGCAATTGAATTTGAGCAACCCCCTTTTTCGTTTCATACATTAAAAAAATGTTTTAAAAGGCACTTAGTCGTGCAATGAAAAGTGGTCATGTGTTTGGTCATAAGCTAGGGGAACAATTAATGTGTTTGTTAGGCGACCTGCACTGGTACAGGGCCTCTTACAGTCGGTTACGCCCGACAGTGATTTTCTTACTTGTTTATTCTTTTCACTTAAAAACCGTTAGACAAAAGTTTAATTAAATCTAATCTTGTTAGTATGAAAAAAAAAATATTTTTTTCTAAAGATAATTTTAAAGACAAGAATGTTTAAACCCAACTAGGATCAGAACATGTTTTTTATCCTCAACCAAAATTAATTAAATAAAGCAACTCGGATGTAAGCATTTGCTCTGCAAGTTAATCAGAAAATGATTAAACTTATACTTAACAGTATAAGGTTAATATAATCAAAATCTGTTTATATTTAGGGGAGAAAATTTTCAAGAATATACCGAAGTTTTTTATGTTCCAGTAATTACTCGACAAGTTTTACTCATGATTAAATTGTAAATTCTTCAAGATATGTGTTTTGAATATTCTGTAAGTTGTTATTGGTACAATACAAAGCCGTGATACATCACAGACGCTTCTTAGCCATTTCGTAACGCTGCACCACGCCAGACGCAACTATAAATACAATAAATATTTACCAAATGCTCCTTCGCCGATTTCTTCAACAAATTCAACATCTTGCAAAGTGTAATGTGGTATCCTCAAAAGTGAATTTTTTTCGACAGTCTTGGGCGATATTTCGTTGGCAGCGGTGGTATTTATCCGAGACAGTTCAACGCTGTTTTGTTGGGAATTCCCATAAATATTTTTATCGGCATTAGGCGTATTTATCTGTAAAAATGAGATATTAATGAGAGAAATAGGTTCGGTGTTTAGAATAATGATTTTGGTGATGTTGCGGTGGGGGAGGGTTAGCTCGATCTCGGACCATATTAAAAATTATGTTTTTACTTATATAGGCGTGGAAACTAGTGAACTGATCGTTTTGAAATTTTATCAGAGTTTTAGTTTGCTATAGTACTTCCCTTATATAAAAGCGAACATATCTCTGCGACTATTTAACCGATAATTATGAAAATTATTGAGAGTGTTGAAAAAAAAGGACAGAGGGTTTTACTTTTTGTTGTCCTCGGAGATGACCAAGTCGATTTGATCTGTGGGCTGATCTGAAGTGGCACTTTAGACAGTGTACAAAGTTTAGACTATTTAAAGTACAATTTTAAGCTGTGAAAGCTCCGTAACAGATTAATAATATGTGTATTAATACAACACACATAATAACATAATTAAAAAAAACAGTTGTCTTACATTTTGAATATTTGTCATACCATTATGCCGCTTTCTATACATAAGAAGAACAAAAAGTAAAAAAATTAATAAAATAGATGATCCCATTATAGTTAGGATGTTGAACCAAAGTTTGTCTGCGCATTTTGAAATATTGCATGGCTCCATAATTCTTTCAAGAGAACTGTCATCCACAAAACACCACGGATTGCTCTCAATACTTCCAGGGTTTCTAAAATGTTTTGACAGAGAATTATAAAAGAAATTATAAAAAGGATTAAAAATGAAAAACAAGCGATTTAGTAACTTCGGTATAACCGAAGATTTAAATCTCTTCACACTTGCCCTGTAATCGCCGACGCGGGATTTTTCTTTACATTTTAACTTTTAGAGACGTTGCTCAGATTTGCAATTTGGCGATAACATTATCTTGTATGAAAACAATTTTGAATTATTACATTTTTGATTAAAAGAAAAATTTTGCCAATGAGTAGGGTTCGAGGCATCGCCATTTTAATATTGCTAGATTGCCAGACAATGAAACTATTGATGCCTTATATGTTTATATATAAATAAATAGGCGAAGCAAAACCATTCAGTACCTTTGAATTTGCTCACACATAATATACTTCATTTTGTATTTGATGAAATGTTTCTGAAATTTGTATTTAATTTTGAATTGGTTGAGTACTTTGGACATTCAAGGTTTTACCAAGCTTCACCCATATCATGAACCAAATGACTACCAATGCTGTTGTTTGAAAAATAATACTTAACACTTAGTTTCTTAATATTTTCAAGATTTTTTTCATAATTTCGTTTTGAGAACACATTTGTTTGAGAAAGTCTCTTCTAGAACGTTTTACTACATATTTCTTCGTATCTATTCTCTCTTCGATGATTGTATTGGCAACGGCGCATTGCAATAATTAATGCATAATGGTACGGAACTGTTTAGGTTTGTCAATGGCCATGATAGAACTACGACCGAAGTTCAAAAATTTAACTGATATGTACAGTTAATAACTTTTAAAATATAATTAATTATAGTTAACTGAATTTACGTCATCATTATGAAATTAACCAGTATTGTATCATTATCTATACTATAAATGTTTTCAAATATTTTTGTATGAAAGAGCCTACAGACTGATCGGCACAACGTATTGACATTGCGGGGTTCTGTAAAAAATAGATAGAATCAGTGGCTAGGTTTTAAAAAAAAAATGTAAATGCGACACGATTTTTGACATTGCAATTGAAATTTAATAACACATTGAAATTTGTGTTAAATTTAAAATTTTTTTTTTAAATATTTTTCGTGGAGACGTTTAAATATTGGCATACACGAAATCGTAAAAGTACGAAAGCAAACATATTTGTAAAACGATATCGAAAGAGTAAGTGCCGTCAGTGTGGAATATTAAAAGTCTACATACAAAGTTTCAAACAAACGTGTCGAAGATTTCGGGAATAAGGCACATGCAAACACACATATAGATAGACATGGGTAGAACGACTCGACTTCGGGAATGTGTGAACAGTTTAATGCTAATAAGCAAATAGTTTAGTACATTTAACTTTTATCGTATTACCGGCAGTAGTTATGTCCAATGAGCTCCGGGTAATCTGATATTTCCTTCATTAGCCATGACCAACGCAAGCAAATCTTTCCCGAGGCAGATGTACTTAAAGTTCCTTTATAACTTGATCCGTCTTCCCAATAACATTTTTGGGTTTCATCTACCTTTATAGTAATACCCAATGTTGAACAATCTTTGTGTTGTGGAATATTTTGACACTCCTCTAATGGTAATTTTCTACCAATTACTGGATGGCGTTTTGCAATTGCATATTCTTTTTGGCACAGTTCATTTTCCAATAGCTCGCACTCTTCACGACAAATGCGTTTAAGGTTCTCAGACTCCCTGGTGGGAGGGTATTTACTCGATATATCAGCAGTAAATACATCATCATATGCAATAGGTGGTCTTCTTTTAATAAAAAATTTTTTATCTCTCACGTTTTTATTTAAAAAACGTTTTGATCGAGCTTTTAAGCTATAATTTTTTTTTAATTCACCTTCATTATATGTTGCGACATTTGCAAAATAAAGTAGATTTGTGCGTTCTGGTGTCCGGCATATAGGCAGTGAACTGAAGCATAGACTGGGTAGTGCATATATCCGACAGTTTTGGTTCATATCCCTAAGAAAAGAAAGGAACAATAAATTTCATTATGGATTTGAAAAGCAATTAGTTAATATATGCCTTACTTTGACTCCTTTATAACTCCATATGCCGCTTTGAGTCGTTCTTCCAATTCGTTTATGGAGAGCCCTGGGGAAATAAATACGTATTGATCCTTCAAAAAATGTTCGCAAGTTGTCCCATTGTAAGGTTGACAAATTCCTGATGAAAGCTCGAATCTAAAATTTTTTCAAAATTATATGACATTACTTTATTATCATTATTATTTTTTTCGTCGAACACTTCTTTATGCGACATTGTATTTTAATATCAATACATCTCTTGGTTCAGTATTCTGTTATTAATTAATGATTTCAATCAAAACAAGTTTGACATCAAGTGTTCACACAATACCAATACGTGACAGAGTTAAAAATCCTTTTTCTTAATAGAGTAAATCATAAAAAAAATCTTATATCATGTCATAATGTCGATGAAAAACTTTATATTATACCTTTAAAATCTCTTGTTTTTATAATTTTTTTTTTTTTTGTTCCAATCGAAATTACTTTCAAAAATAATTCTGGTATTTTTAAATTCATTTGTAATATATCCGATGGTCAACTAATAAATCTTAATCAATATGGGACAGAGTTTATGCGATACCTTCAAATCTAATACATCAGATACAATTTATTTTGCGATTAAATAAATTACTTTAAAATAACTTCAATAAGAAATGAAATGCTTACAAAAAATAATTTTTTTTTGAAAAGCTTACTTCATTAATCGAACAAATAGCTTCAAATGCTGTGATTGCTTATGAACATACTCTGCCCTTAGGGCCAAGGCCTTATTAAGGAGGTGTGGTTGACCCAATTAAATATATTCTTTTTTGATTGGCAAAAAAAATATGTCCGTTTGTGTGAGCCCTAAGATCTAGAATGTTAAAGATTGCTAATTTTCTTTTTTTTTGTTTATCGGCTGAAGGATAGAAACAAATTCCTTAAAGCAGCAGCTGGGATAATTACGACCTGTAAAGCTATAGTGTGATAAGTTCTGAACTCCCCATTACAAAGGACTGCCAATGTTTGTTTATTAATGACTCACCAAGAACACCTACATTAGAAAGCGGTGATTCTCCCTCGATAACAAAATTAAAAGCAAATCTATTTGAAAGCTTATAATTAATAAACATCCTAGTCATAGCAACCTAACGAGTGTTGATCCCACCCGTATTCGTGATAGCATCAGGTAGGAAACCATTGCAGTTAATAAATAAAAAAAACTTTTCCAAACACAATATTGTGGTTGGTAGTAGACCGCCACATATTGATGTGAGAAAAAAGAACTTTGCAGTAATACCAAAAATAAATTAGCACAATTACGGTGTGGAAGGAGTAATATGTTTGAGACTGACAGGAAGCTAATCAGGAAAAATAACAACGATATCTGCCCTTAATGCGGTCAACCACCGCATTTAATGGCACACCTTTTCAACTTTTTTTTTGTTTTAAAAAACTTAAGCGAGCGTTATGCATCTTACTCAGATATAAGATAGGACATGGCCATTATAAATTACTAGCTTTACCGGCAGCTAACCACAAGGTTTTGCTAAGGTGCAACGAATATGTTTTACCCTAATATAAAGGCTCATATTCCTATATCGACTAAGTGCATAGTTATAACAATTTTAGAATATCCGTTGCTGTCAAATTCGTTTTTTTGTTAAATATTGTAAAATCCCGTTTTTTCGTCTTTTGATCCAACTAATATAAATGCGGTTGCAATAGAAGAAATTATCTTTAGTGTATATAACGTTTTTGGTTGGTTTATTTTTTTTGCTGCTGAAATATATATGCATATATATATATATATATATATATATATATATATATATATATATATATATATATATATATATATATATATATATATATATATATATATATATATATGTATATATATATATATATACATATATATATGTATATATATATACATATATATATATATATTACCGCAATAATAAGTGTTTTAACTGCAAAACTTACCCCTCAACATAAATGTTTTTTGAAAAAGAAGCACTTTTTTTTGAGAGAACGTAAGAGGCCAATACGCATACTGTAAATGTTATTTCATGAATCATTGCACTTGCTAAAATAATTATTGTATGAATTTGAATTATTTTTGTTTATTATTTTTTGTTTTTTCTTATATTACTTAAGAAATGTGTGAATGTTGTCAGTTATTTGTTTTTTAAAAAAAAAGTACAAGCATTTTACTTTTGTGGTATATGTATTTATCAGCAGTAAATATATTTTGTCGTTCAAATCTTTTTTTGTTTTACTCCTTTTTTTTCTTTTCAACCCTCGTAAAACTAATGTAATGTATTATAGAAAGTTGCAGCGTTGCCTGACCAAACAAAAATTTCCCACGATGTATAAGACATGTCAGCAATAATTTTCTGTATTGAGTATCTATAAAATGCTTTTTATATTAATACATACATACGTATGTACGTATATAGATTTACACAAGTTTGTTAAGGTGAATTCAGACAATATCGTTTGTCAAATTTATCTAATTGACGAGTTTATCATACTGCATTGAAAATAGTTCACATATTTAACAGACAACTGAACAAAAGTTTTTAAAAATCAGATTTTTGTCAGATAAATGACATCGACTTTAACTGGCTTTGTATTTTTTTATTATAAAGATTAGCGACAGTTTGTTGGTATCAACTTTTATTTGAAATTAGGCAGTTCAATAGATTATGATATTGTAAGACTATGTGGCAACACTAGAGCATTTCATTAGGGTGGAAATTTTTTTTGGGGTTGATAAAACGCAACTTAAATTTATTTAGAGAAACAAGTATCAAATCTGAAAATGTTTTTATGTGTTGAGTTTGACGGAAATATACTACTTTTACCTTCTACAGACACAAAATTATCCTCTTTAACTTTTAGTATCTGAGTAATAATGCATAAATAAGCCAATCGTTTAAGAAATGCGCATACACAACGCGTACGCACTATAAAAGTTTGTGATATTCGAGTTTTCATTTTAAAACTGTTCACCGTACGCATATTTAGGAAAAAATTTTTGTATTTTCTTAAATTGTAAATTGATGGAAAAAAGTCTCCAGTAATACGATTGACACTACCGAAAAATAATGTTTAATGTTTTTTGTTGAACTCGAAATTTGAGTTAAACACTTTTGTGTGTGTATGCGACATGCAATAAATATGCTATACATACATATGGACATTTCTCCAATGTCGAATTCGACATTCGTACGCATTCAAATTGAAAAAAAACATATTATGCCAAAACAATATTTTATTTTGACAAAAGGCGAAACTTGTAGCTCTTGACTAGCTCTATAATTTATGTTAAAGTTCATTTTGGGCAATTGTTCGTTTTCAAAATACATACATAATTCCAAAAACCCAGGCATTCGCATGCGACAAAAAACAGAAGTCGCTTTCAAGGCGAACAGCTCAAACACCGATTTCAGCGAAACGTGAAGGGATTTTTTAATGTGACCAATTTTAAAATGTTATGCATTAATGTAATAATGTTTTTTATTTCATTCAAAAATATTTAATAGTTTATTTTTTATTTTATTTTTAATCACGTCGCATTCGACATTTTGTTCCATCAAACTTTTTATGCTTATTTATTTCCTTTTAACTAATTAGATATGCGTTATAAGATGATTATAAATGATTTTTAATATATGTATACAATATATTTATTTTCAATTCCTTCCATTTTTTTGGCTGCAGTTGTATAATTTTGTATAATTTTTTTAAACATATTGATCTAAAGAACAATAGTGTATATTTATTTTGTGCAAATGTGTTTACCAGTCATAGGTTTGGTTGACCCAAAGATAATTTATCTTACATAAATATTTTGATCATCATTAAAAGTCGACCGATATGGTCATGTCAGTTCAACTAGCTGTTTGTATGGATGATATAGACTCAAATTTAGAAAACGGTCACTTCAGTGTTTGTATGGACAATTATAGAAGGTAACGCAACTCTCACAATATATGCAGCTGAGAACTCAGTTCACTTACAAGGTTAGGCCACTAGTCAGAGCTTGCCCACATTGGCACGTCCAATTTCAAAACGTTGTTGATGCTTGATCTGGATGGATGTGGACTCTTATGTATGTAGTGAATGTAATCATATAATGCTAGATACACACGAGGCAAAAGTCGACGCAACGGTTGCCTCGTCAGCAGTATCAAAATTTTTTGATAATGTTGGCAACGGTTGCAGCCATACGAAAAGCAATGGACATCATAGCTACACACAAAGAAACGGTTGCTTCAACATTTGTTTGACTTTACCTTTCCTTGTAAACGTAAAGAAGATAGATTGCTTTGTTTTCTTTTGTGTGCATATATTTTATATGCATATGTACACACACACATATGTAAGAGTCCGCAGCGCGCACGCTAGCATTTATACTAGACTAGCTTTAACCCGCGACTTCGTCCGCGGATCTTCCGATAAAAAGTAGCATATCTAATTACTTTTATTATTTTGCCTCATTTGTGAAACTATACGGGGGGTGGTGTACCGCCCCTCTTATTTTGACCAAACTTAATCCGTTTACTTCACATGATCCTCTTAACATGTATTCCAATTTTCATCTCTGTACCTTCAATGGATGCAGATATGAAAAATTTTGATTATTGCTTATATGGGGGGTGGGGCAACGCCCCCTCTGATTTTGTACAAACTTAAAAGGTTGACTTCTCCTCCTCCTCTTAATATGTATTCCAAATTTCATCTCTGTACCTTCAATGGATGCAAAGATATGACCAATTTTGATTATCGCTTATATGGGGGGTGGGGCAACGCCTCCTCCAAATTTGGCAAAACATAGCCTATGTTCTTTTCCATCATCCCATCTATCTCTATTCCAAAATTCAGACGAATTGGTTGAGCGGCTTAGCCGTAAGAGAGGAACATACATACATCCATACAAACTTTCGCATTTATAATATTAGTAGGATTACACACAACCGTTAACCTCATGCATCAAGCTCTGGCTAGTGGCCTAACCTTATAAGTGAACTGAGAATAGGATAGACTCAATTTTTAAATCGGTCACTTCATTGAGTTTAAAGCATGAATGTTATCCAAAGTTTCCTTTGGCTCGCTGGAATTTAGAATATTAGAAATTTAGTATGAGCAATTAAGCCTCAATCTTTTATATCTGTATATTTGAAACTTAATTATATATTAAATGAACTTAATCTCCAAATACAGAGTTTTATTAAGAACATTAGCTTGGATAGTTGTCACATTTGAACTGAAATCATCGTCATCCGATCTTCATTTTCAGATGTACTTCTTGGAGAGACAAATTACGCGGCACGCTTTGCTACGTTCAGTAAAAATGATTTTTATTACACAACATGTTTTCTTCCTACTCGACTCCAAGCACTTCTCTACTTCTCTTACTTAATTACTTCAACCGATCCCATTAACATGTATGCTAAATTTCATATTTGTACCTCAAATGGATGCAAAGATATGTTGAATTTTGTTTATCGCTTGTGGGGTGTTGGGTATAGCCCCTTTCGATTTTGACCAAACTTAACACGATTACTTTTCCCGATCCCATTAACATGTATACTAAATTTCGTCTCTGTACTCGAAATGGATGCAAAGATATGCTGAAAATTGTTTATCGCTTGTATGGGGGGTTGACCAAACTTCACTTTCAGCTGAATCGGTTGGATGGTTTAGCTTTCTATAAGGAACATACATACATTATTTTATAAATTATTTTAGATATGAATTTTAGCAGGCTATAGGTCATTTTACATGATAAACATGCATGTACGTATTTATCAATGTGAAGAGAGAAAATTTTTGCAACAACTTGGAACATTATTGCTAAGAGCAACGGATACACGTGTTTCAATTTCTATTACGAATGATGAGAATCCGTACGCTTGGCTGTGTCCAATGCAAATTCTTTCTTATAAACATAGACAAACTGAAAAGTCCCCTATAAATCATATAAAATCCAAGCCAAATCCAAGTTGCGTTAGACATTTCTACTCCAGTAGAAGCAATTATCCTTGATACTCCCAGAAGTTGTTCGCCTTCAGTAATAACGATCGACAAACGTTCCACCTTTTCATACTATCAATTCTGGGAGCATTTTTCCATCCCAATGCACCACTGCTGATACCTAAAATTAATATGGGTAAAGTGGGTGAAGTGATATATAATTTATTTCAGGAGCAATTTGATAAATAAGCCGAACCCTAATGTACATCCTACTACTTCCTACTAATATTATAATTGCGAAAGTTTGTATATATGTATGTATGAATGTATGGATGTACGTTCCTCTCTTATGGCTCAGCCGCTAAACCAATTCGTATGAATTTTGGTATAGAGATAGATGGGATGATGGAAAAGAATATAGGTTAAGCTTTGACAAAATCGGAGAGGCCGCTGCCCACCCCCCATATAAATGATAATCAAAATTTGTCCTATCTTTTCATCTATTTAAGGTACAGAAATGAATTTTGGTATACATGTTAAGAGGATCAGGAGAAGTCAACCTGTTAAGTTTGGTCAAAATCGGAGGGGCGATTTCCCAACACCTATATAAGCGACTAGCTTTTACCCCCAACTTCGTCTGCGTAGATTTCGATGAAAAGTAGCATGACTAATTACTTTTTCATTTGCCTTAGTTCTGAAACTATATATTAAAAAACTAAAAAACATGCTTCGAACTAAAAAGTATAAAATTATTTATAAAATAAATGTAAAATAATTAACACAAATATTCATATCGTTTCATATAAATATTCGGTTCTGGAAATCAAGTGTCAAAAATATATGTTTGATAGAGGGATCACTAAAAGTAGAGATACGGCAAGTTTTTTGCGTTGAAAATAGTTTCAAACATCTACAAACTTCAAGTAAAAGTGAGACCAAAGTCAACAGAAATTTTTAAAAAATCAGATTCTTGCTAGATATTGTTACGATCAGTCCTGGACTGAACGTGCACTGTTGAGCGCAGGTCAATGAACTGGCGAAACGGAATGTTAAAAACAAAAAGTTCAACGGTGACCGTGGCTTCGTTTAGAACAATGACAAAGCAAACTAGAGGGCAACTGTAAACAGTCAAGTAGCAGTACATCATCAGTGGCAGCGAAAAGATCAGCAGTGTTTGCGGCGATAGCAATTAACAGCAACAGAATTGTTTGACATACATAATTATAAACGGAACAGGCAGACTGTTTTTTGGAGCAGACGAGGTCAGTTGTTGATTGCGTGTCTGGATGAACACTCGAGTGCGTTAAATACTCGAACTCTTGTCGTCCCAAAAATTGTCGAAAACAATTATAAGAAGCAGCATCAACGGCAGCAGCACAACCAAAGCGGGAGTATCACCTGGGTGAACGTTTAGCTTTAATTTAAAGTGCAAATTACAGATTTGTTTTGTTCCCTTTTGAATGCAAAATAAACCTCAACATCAAACTCAACCGCTCGGTTACACTAAATTTCACAACATACTATGTGTTCAAACACAAATGTACGCTACTTGTGTTATTGTCAAGTACAAACAGACCACATTGGCCTTCCACAATATATTTTAATATACTTTCCTCGCTGCTTGTGCTTGAAACAATATATACGATGTACGATAAGATGTGAGCAAGCTGAGCATACGCGTCTAACGATTAAATTTACGATCCATAAATTATTTACTTGGATGACAAACGATCAATGCAGCGCACACATCTTTAATATACAAAGATATGTCAATAAACTCATAAAACCGTACTAGCTATGTAATAAAAATAGAAACATATACGCAATATGCAATATAATACATACATACATATAATACATAAATACAGTCCAACTAGCTCTTAAGAATTGTATATAAGTGAAAGAAAAATAAAAATAAGACGAGTTCTTTAACGGAATCCAATTAAAGTGTGTGTTCACTATGCGTATATCATACAAAAAAAAAACTTTTTATCGACATCTACGCGGACGAAGTCTCGGGTAAAAGCTAGTATACATGTTTATCAAAGAGACACAAGATTACTCGTTTGAATTTGCTCCGTTGTCTCTCTTTTGCATGAAGAAACGAAATAGATTTAAGGGTTTGTGAATGCTATTATTTTTAGGCCCTGTACCGAGGGTACTATTGGTTTTGTGCAAATGTATGTAACAGGTAGAAATAATGGTCGGAGACCCCTCAAGGTCAGGAGTGATAGAGGAGTCGATATAGCCATTTTCGCCTGTCAGTCCGTATGAACGAAAGTATCTCGGAAACGGTAAGAGATAGAGACTTCGTGTTTTTTGCATCCGACTAGGACTTCACCGAAATTTTACAAGTTTATTTTTAAATTTATCTCCTCCCCCTTCCCCATAAAATCACCCCAAGGCTAAAAATTTCTTTTTGCACAAAAAAAGTAAAGAGATAACGTCCCTCCAAACCAAAATCCAAAAAGTTCATCAAAATCGGATAATAAATGACGATTTTATAAACAATTGAATTTGAACGACCTATGATACTTACGACCTCCCTTTTCTTTTCATACATAAAAAAATGTTTTATAAGGCACTTATTCGTGCAGTGAGAAGTGGTCATAAGCTTGGTCATAAATTAGGGAAACATTTAATGTGTTTGTTAGGCGACCTGTAACTGGTACAGGGCCTCTTACAGTCGGTTCGCCCGACTGTAATTTTCTTACTTGTTTTAGCTTGTACCGGTAAAATAGAAATTAAAACCATTTGTTGAGTTGCAATATTAATGTTGTGTGCCTTGTCCATATACACAGTCATATACACATATGTAAACATATTAGATATTGTTTTACTTTACATAAATAAAATTATAAAAATACTTATACATTATATGTACATATATAAGGTTCGTTTCATGTCACAAGATTTTTTATATATTTTATAAGTGAATGATCGAATGCTAACACAATATTCTACTGAAATGATGACTCTCAAAAAAAAAAAATACTTGCCAGAGCTTGTCTGGAGATAATTGTGTTTTTTTCGTTTGCGTGTTTATTTTGAAATGCGCTAAAAATAATATTTAATTTTTATTCGTTTGTCCATAAGTATTATTAAGTTTGTAAGCAATCCGGGCTCAATTGTATTCCGTTCTAGCTTTATGGTGTCAACTAACTCTTTAACTGAGTTAAACTGCTATTTATCCTTATAAATCCGTTGTGTAAGTATTCCTAATAAATTATCTATTGGGTTCAAGTCATGCGAGCAGTCTGGCCATTTCAAAACATTTATGGTTTTTGAGGTTAAACAAATTTTTTGTTTCACGGCTCACGTGTATCCTAGCGTTATCCATTCAACTACAATTTCCTGATTTAAAAATGGTAGCAATGTCTTTCCAAGGATTCTTCGGAAGAAAATGCAGCCGAAGTCATTGTTACCTTCTCCAAAGTAACGTTGCGACAATGTGATAGGAACCCTTCTTTTATCATGTCAGTATTCTTGGCAACCATCAGGACCATCAAGGTCCCATTTCTTTTCGTCACAAAAGATTATCTGGGCACGATTAACTATAAAATGAGCTATTTTTGATTTAATTTTCACTCTTACCTTGTTCCAGTTGTGCTGATGTTCTTCAGAGCGAAATCAATTCTATCCTTTTCGTGACGGGAAGTGAGTTTCTGGAGCAATGGTTTTTTCTTCATATTCAATTATTTGTGCACGTTTAACAGGCGAAAGTGAAACTCAAACTCTTAAAACTGATTGGTCATTTTAACGACATAGACGAATTAAACGCAGCTCGATATACATGCCTTTCAGAACGAGCATCTAACATTCTTTTTCCTACCAATTTTGTTAGAAGCTAAGTATGCTGGGGAGTTCAAAAAAATGCTGAGCCACACATAAACTTCTCTTATGTGAAATTTTCCGCAATGAAAGTTTATTTATTAAAATTATTTTCATTTTGATGATTTTTGCATATTAAAATAATCTAAACACAAGATAAGAGATGACAGCATGATATGGTTGTTACATGGTTATAATGTTTTTTTTTGTCGTTGGAGAGTAAGTCGTCAATCCAGTCCAATCGATCATTCCTTTATAAAATATTAAAAAAATTCTCCTGACCTTATAAACATGAAACGCACATTTTTGTTATTGTAGGTTTAAACTGCACTTATTTTTGTTTAATAAAACTATTTAGGAGCACTTATACTTTATTCTTCTACATACATGCAGATTTCTTTGCTTATCGCTAATGTGCTGTAACGTTTGTATGTCAATGCGTGTGAAATTAAAGTTGAAATGCAGCGATTGAAGCAGCAAGAAATGTTTTTTTTAATTTATTAATAAATGGGAATTTACATACTTGTTGAATATTTTGTATAATACCAATTTATATAGAAAAGCTCACATCTTGAGTGAAATATTCGAACAGAAGGATAAACTTACTGACTCGTTTCTGATGCAGCCACGGCTGTACAAGTTAACAATTGCACTTTAGGCAACTTTCAGATTTCTAACATGCAATTAATATCAATTTTTTTGACTTCACTAAAGCTTGTGTCAGGCATGTCTGCGTTATATAGCGTGCAAAGCAAAGGACCAAGAACCAACGCTTCCTCAAGGAACTCCTGCATTTATAACTTTGATAGATGATCGGGATGTTAAGATATCCTGCATAAAAATGTATATTCGATAGATAAGTTCTTAGGAAATGGTACTGAGGAGTTGGTAACGACCGCTTTATCAAGAAAAACTGCTGCACAATACTGTTTGCTGTCTAATGAAGTAATTATCTCGAATACAATTCGATGAATTTGTTCAGGTGTACCATGCCTACATCGAAACCCGAACTGGTGATAAGGTAGTAAGGCACCATCAAGAAGTGGAAGCATTCTTCTAGCTAATATTCTTTCAAATATTTTCGAGAATACCCAGGTTGGTATGAAGACAGTTTACTTTATTGTTATTGGTTATGATGTCATAACCTCTCGATTTTTTCACATCAAGCGATTTTATTTCATATTGAAGTTCATAAAGTCTTACTGGTGATATAGGCAGGCTTAGTTGAAAAGGAACATCAAGAGAATGGTTTACAAATTCTTCTTCAGCAGGACTACACAACGAAAAATTTTTAAATTGTGTTTCCAGGTGCGAAGCCAAACACTTCACTTTTGGTTGGTTGCTTTGACACCAATCTCCATTTTCATCTTTAACTGAAATTATTCGCCACACGGGCCTTTAAATTCTTGTTTTCATTTCACAAATTGCAATCTGGAGCATTTGGTTTAACGTTTTCCAAGAAGTCCCCAATAACTTTATTTTGAGTTCCATAAGTATTAATTTTAGTTTTTGGCGCTGATGTTTGGCGTTAAAGTCGCCTGGCCTGCAGACTTCGAACTTGTGTTTGCTCCTTTTGCAACATGATTAAAGCTACTACTTGGTAAGCTAGTATAGTTAACAGATTCGTTGTTCACGTTATGGGTTTTTTGAGTTTCTTTTGCCGTTGAAGCATGAAGTCTTTTTATTGTTGGTTGATAAATCTTATAACCTTTTTATGGAACCGTGTGTGCTTAATTGCAGTGAACGCATTTAGCAGGTGCAAATTTTTCTTTTGTACAGTCTTGTGATCTAAATGGTTTAGTACAATAGCTTTTCGTATGGTAAAATTCTTGAAACCTGTGACATTGAACTAAATCGTTAAACTTAGTTAAAGGCTCATTTTTAAAAATTGCACTGCATAACTTCGTAACGTCATATAAATTTTTGTTGGTTGCATTTGGCTCCAAATCAACAAAAAACATTGGCATTGGCCTTTTATTGAATTTATATATTGCATTTCTGATGTTGCATATTTTATGATATAGTTCACGCTCAATGATTTCAGTTGAGGTCGAGTGGTGCAGATTTTTTAAAACGTCTTTACAAGCTCTATCCTGTTTAAGTTGATAGTTTTGGTACACTACAGTTTTTTCATCGCCCTCACGGTACGATTTGTAGCTGAACGAACCGTTTCCTATACAATCGTTAAATTGTTGTAACATTTCCTGTATATTTTTTACTGCAGGTATGAAGAGAGGTGGAGGTTTAGGTTGAGCTGACACTAAGTCTCGCTCATTAACTTCATCAGGTGTATTCATGTTTGTATCTAGTATGGCAAACCTAATTGTGCTCAAAACCTGTTGATTTTGTTCATTGTTTTTTACCATATTTAAAGAGGAACTAACAGTCGGTTTGTAAGGTTCACTGATAGGAATATTACTTACACTATTAGTATCGTCGGGAGATTGGGATTCGTTTGCTCAAGTGCACATTGTGTGGAAAGTTGTTGACTGCCATACACCTGGGAATGGCCAACAATGATTCTTGTGTCAAACGGTCCAAGCAACTCACACGTCCGTTAGGACACGTATCTCCTGGGTAGCCTCTGAACATCCGTTCAGAGGTGAGCTAACGTGAGAAGGCGAAGGGGCCCCCTCTCCTTTAAAAAGGGGTTGGTGCGCTGGGCTTGGGACCCGCCACTTTAAAAAGAAACCCCCCAATGAAAACGAAAAGAAAGCCTCGGAACGGACCCTTTGATGACGACCCCCGCAAACGCTAAAAAAAAAAAAAAAAAAATTAGTATCGTCAACAGTTGAAGTTCTTTTGCTTTTTTTGATTGCTACTCGTTTTCTTTGGACATCTGGCGAGATTTTTTATTTTCGCTTTATTACAGTTTTTAGTTCACTTAAATACTCAGCTTGCCACTCACAAGTGTCTTCTCCACCCGCAACATCCGATTCATTTCTACTTGCGCAGTTATTGCAGTTTTAACGGTGCGCGCATGCACAGCCAAATTGTTGATAATTAGCCATGTTCCAGTTTTCGCAAATCGCAAAAAGTTTGCGTTTTACTTTTTAAATCGCGAAAATCATGCTCCGAAAATCGGAAATCGGTTACAGTTAGGCAAGTGAATACTTGCGTTTTAAAAATATTTTTGGTTTATTCTGTAAGGTTTTAAGATTATTTTGATACACTGTTCAATATTATTGATACTGATTTTAAACTTTAAATAATTATTTAATGAGTGTGCCTCAAATTTTCTAAGCTGCAAAATCAATCATAAAAAATCAATTTGCGATTTGCTAAGACCGATAACACAAAGGTTTGATAGGGTTGACTTAATAATTGGTGGAAGCCGAAATGCTTTGAAACAATTTATAAACTCGGTATAGTTTGCTTTGTATGCTTGTGTGTAAAGTATTAACATTCAAAAAATAAAATGGCAATATGATTATAATGGGCTAAAACATTTTGTGCTGACAAAATTTTTAATAATTAATTACGAATGAACAACTGTTTATGGTAGGCAATTCTTTTTGTGCAATCAGCTGTTGGCAGAGATGTAATGCATTTGACAAAAACAAAAACATGTATTTTATTCGTTTTATGTCTAGATTTGTATGCTTTCTTTTGACTTTTTGATATTTTAAAATAATTCAAAACATTAACCAAACAGCTGCTTTTGCAAAATCAACGCGGCGCAACACATTAGAAATGAAACGTACCGATAGCAATATTTTGCGATTTTGAGATCATGTTCAAATGAAATCGCGCGATTTCATTGAAATCGCAAAACGCAAAAGTAAGCGAAAATGGGAGCATGGCTGATTCTGTTTTTTTTAGGAATGTTATTTGTATATTGCTTTTTGTTGCTATAATTTCTGCAATTTCTAATTGTTAACTAAGTTTGTCCGCAACTAAATTTAGTATGAAAAATTTAAATATTTCATATTCTGCTTGTTGATCGTACTTTGTCGAGTAACTGTATTGTTAGCCTAAAAAAGTACTAGTTTTAGTTCTAGTCCGAGCTTTAATTTAGTGTTAGTCATTTTTAATGGGTTTCACCCATTTTCCTTATATAAAATATATATTAAGTTAAAAATTTTATTATTTTAATAACATTCTTAGTTGTTCAGTTTTTTCATTTCTTTTTACCTTAATATCTGATCTAATTTTCTGAAAAGCATTTATTTGTTGCTGCTTTTCTTTTCCAAATTTTGCTGTTGCATTTAACAACACAAATTGTTGTTATTATTTAACGCAACGATATTGTTTTGTTGTTGCTGACTGTTTCAAAGCATTTTATTTTTTGTCTATTGGACAAATTTAATTTTTAGTTGGATTGCGCATTACAGTGCTAGCTAAAACTAGGCTCCTTTTTTGTTTAACAATTCAATTATGTATTGCTACGATACGCGTTGCCAATACGAGAACAAGATACGTAATGAGGAATTGTTGTTGTGTTGGCTTTGCGATAACATTTCGCACTGCAAATGTGCTGGGCTTACAGGCTGCGTTCTTGATGCTATCAAGGAACGCAAGGGTTTGCGCTGGACCTGCAATGAATGTAGATCGACGGAAACTGAGGTATTTACTTTCATGAAGCAGACTCGAGATGGCTTCACAAATCTTACAGACAAGTTTCTGAAACTAGAAAAATGTTTTAGTGATATGAAATGTCTGAATTCCTCGCCTAAGCGTAAGAAGAAGAATTCACCAAAGGCAAAGTCGGCCTTAACCTTAACTATCTCCCCACCTGTTGAGCCGGTAACTCCGACTGATAGAT
>JAWNNP010000731.1:0-14521 GCA_035044805.1 Leucophenga maculata
TCGATGATTATAAAATAATACAAAAAAAATGTATGAAAACCGAAACATTAAACCCATTGACCCATTATTTGCTGATATACTCCCTAGGTGCAACTATTCTGGTGCATAACTTTGTAAACACAAATTTAAGCACCATAATATATGTCGAAAATTAAAATATTCCAACTTTAAACCAACAACTTTTCCTTGCAAAATGTGAACTCACTAAAAATACTTGGGATCACAACTACGAAAGACTCAATATAAAACAAGTAAGGAAATTTCAGTCGGGCGTAACCGACTGTACGAGGCCCTGTACCAGTTCAGGTCGCCTAACAAACACATTAAATGTTTCCCGAGCTTATGACCAAACACATGACCACTTCTCACTGCGCGAATATGAATGAAAAGAAAAGGGGTCAAATTCGTTGTTTTTGTGAAAAGAAATAAATATTTAGCCTTGGGGGTGATTTTATGGTGAAGGGGGGAGGGGCAAAATTTTAAAATAAACTTGTAAAATTCCGGAGCAGTCCTAGTCGAATGCAAAAAACACGAAGTCTCTATTACCGTTTCCGAGATCCTTTCGTTCATACAGACTATATGTCTATATCGACTCCTCTATCACTCCTGACCATAATGGAAGTAACTTTGGGGGTCTCCGACCATTATTTCTACCTGTTACATACATTTGCACAAACCCAATAGGCTCTTGTACCTTCGGTACAGGGTCTAAAAATAGATAAAATAAAATTAATTAAGGTATACTCCTTTATAGAAAAGCCCTTTGGAAATCAGAAACTATTTTCCGTTCTGCAAGACTGGATTTTGATGCTTTCCATTGTCATTAGTCTACACACTGCCCTGAAAACCCATACTCCAGACATAGATTGCCAAAAAAAATTCTTAGAACTAAAAGATTCTCTCAAGGACTGTTCCAAGTCGGATACCGGAGTAACCTACAGTGTTACAACTTCAAACGATGTTGTCATATAATTAATTCTCCCTCACTTAACATCTATCTAAAAAACTAAAATCTAATACTATAAATACTAAATACTATAAATACTATAAAAGAACATTCGTTGTCTATCCATCTGTCTGTCCTAATTGCATCAATCAAGAGAGAAGAGTACACAATTATTTGTATTTCACTTTTAAGAACTTTATTTTGACATCAAACCGCAAATATAAAAAAATTTATTGCCAATATTGTGCATTATTTATTTAACTTTTTCTATTATTTATTATGTTTGCATTGACAGCCGACTGTCGAGTGGCAATTTTAAATGAATTTTAAAAATAAATTAATGAACAGAAATATTGTGGCAGATTTTACTAGTGACGGTAAGTCATTATTTTTAATCGGTGGAATTAAGCATCGATTGAATAGAATTTCAAAGGGTTTAATAAATCTGTAACAAATAGTACGTATATTCTATATGTCACAGTTTAATTTATACGTTAAGCTTAGATCACACAGTGCCAGTTATCTGGCAGTAATAACTAATTTCGTTGAGATTGCTGTCACATTTAGTTAAAACTTGTATATATTTGAATCTATTGCCAATGCATTATGATGAGAGTGTCGAAGGTTTGTTTATTTCATTCATTTCGATGTGAGAAAAAGTAAAGTTACGATGTTCCGCACGAGCACCAACCACAATATTTGTTTGTTTATTTAAACTGAAATTAACTTTGTTTATCGTATCAATAATTCATAGAAATAATTATTAAAATTGACGGATATTACAGATAAAATCAAAATCAAATTTTAATTAGCTTTCATTTTTAATAAAATGTAAAATTTATGTGACATAAGTAAATAGATAATTCATTCATATTAATTGCATAAGTTATATATTAAATAAATATATATAATATGTTGCAATTATAGAGACGAAAAGTGGCTGTGAGACTGCACTTAGTGAAAGTTTTAATTCCAAAAACACATTTGCATCAGATTCGTTTAAAATATTTGGAGTTGTTGACGGTACTTCAATATGTATTAAATCCATACTTGAGTATTTTCCTTCAGTTTTTTTTTTAATAATAAGCAAAGTGATTCGCAATGATGGAGAAGGTATTCAATATATGTATGTATATTTTGAAAAATTAGATAATATTATTTGTCGATTAAGTTATTGAATAGCGTGGCTTCTATTATATTATCTCATCAGAGCGCAAATGCTAAAATTTGCGGTAAATAGGTGGTGATTGCGATGGAGATAACATCTATGCCATCTGTCTGATGCAATCTTAACCCCTTGAAATGCACAAATATATTTCGAATCTCAAAAAAATTTCAACGTATTTGTGAAAAATAGATTTTTTTCGCTAAAATTGTTTTGAGTTATAAAACAAACAAAAAATGTGCTCTTAATCGGAAGTTTAGTTTAGCGAAATTTTCTCTTTAATATACTTACATTCACTTCACTGAGAGTCGACATGATACATTAGAACAACTAAATTATTCAACACTCTGCATTGGCGTCCCCATAATCGATAGTTTAGTTCACGAAAGAAAACTTTTTAATCTATCTGGTATCATTCTAGATAAATACAAGGCTTGGTGCGGAGTTTTTGGTTTAGGAAATTTTGATGGAGCAAGGAGACGACGTGACCATATTATAAAATTTTTAATACGAAGTGAGCGTTTCCACTTTAAGCAAAAGAAAAATAGTCACGGGGGTATAACCGAACCGATCGAGCAGCTGAGATATAAAGATTTATTTTTGAATTTTTAGCAGGCTTAGTGGTCATTTTAATGACAAACCTGTTTGTACATATTTATCAATGTGAAGAGAGACAATTATCTGCAACAACTTGGAACATTATAGTGAAGAGCAACGGATACACATGTATTTCGATTTCTGCTACGAAATCTCATCAGTCCGCTTGGCTGTGTCAAATGCAAATTCTTGCTTATAAACATACACAATTTGAAAAGTCCCTAATGAATCATATGCATTGCATGGTAATTTTAAGAGAAATTTCCAATATGTATATGTAGAAATTTTCAGAGAGCAGTTTACTCAAACTATGTATTTTGTTGTTGCATTATCCCCCTTATTAAAATTATAAAATAGTTAAACTAGCCTAGCGAATGCGATAGAAAGAATAATGTTAAAAGAACATTTCAAGAATACTTTAATAACGTTCAACATAATGGTAAAATAGCGAATTTGTGTACCGGATGACGAATAATAAGCGGTGCGAACATCAACAATTCTGACTCGATCGTTTTTGCCTTGAATGGCACATTCAACACGTCCCAGTCGCCAATGCTCGAATTCGAACGTACCAGATTCGAAGTTTGGTATAACATTAGTCTGTATGGCTGACAGCTGTTTGACAATTAACATACAAGAGTATATGACCGTGCTATAATTTGTTATAATTCCCCTGATACTCATACATATACTTTTTATTCAATTTTATTCAATTATTCAATTTTCAATATTACTATTTTAATTGTCACTGAATCTAGTATGAGGTACTTTAATGTGGAATATTTCATATGTTGGGAAATTCATTGAGAATGGCTTGAGTATGAGTCAAAATATATTTTGTAAATATTTACCTATAGCATTAGGCTGTCAACAGAACGATTTAATTGAAATTGCTAATAAGCGAGTAAGAATAATTTATGAACGAAAAAATAATTTTTTTGTGTGTTTGATTTATGCACAGTGACAATTAAGCTGTATTAAGTCATGAGGTCTGTGAACTCTGGTGTCTTTCGTTCAGTGATTTATCATCACCATAATTCATGTGAAAGTGATAATTATTTAATGAGTTGCAATGTACATACATGTAAATGTATACAAATTTATGTATTAGTGTTGATTTTTCAAGGTTTATTAGAAAATAAAATGCCTTAAAAAATCTGAATGGAATCTACTAGAGTTTATTAAACTCTTAGATTTTTACGAAAGTTTGCTGGACAACAAATTAGTCATGAAATATTTATTTAAAGTTATATAAAGGGTTATTTTGCGCATATAAGTATGAGCAATCATGATATTTCATCATTTTTCTTCGAAATTCGATAAAGTTTACATACTGAGATTATGAAAAGAACAAAGAAAAAAACTAATCGCATTTATAACACA
Organism: Leucophenga maculata; assembly: GCA_035044805.1. NCBI lineage: Eukaryota > Metazoa > Arthropoda > Insecta > Diptera > Drosophilidae > Leucophenga > Leucophenga maculata. Next base: position 4,092 of record JAWNNP010000731.1, read on the forward strand.
AATTTTTTAATCGTAGCAAAATCTTCGATAACACTTCTGCTTGATAATGTAGGTGATTTTCCCAGCATATCGAACCCACCTCCACTACAGAGCAATTAATAGAAAATATAAAATCGAATCACCCATCCAGGTGGAGTACAATCCTGGCGAGGTGTTAGTTGGGCAAAATGTGACCAGAATATTCACGATTGATATAAAAAATAACTACTGAGGAAATAAGATTAAATGCCATGGCTGTGTTGTGAATTTAGAAATTATATCCCCTTAACATGAAGATTTGTGTCGATTTGTTGCGCGAAATTTGACTGAGAGTTTGGTTTGAGCAATAATTCTTAAGAACTTACCAAAAGCAACTGTAATAAAAACGTTACCGATAATGAAATGGAGCAAGACAATAGAAATTGTCGATTTACTTCATCATGGAAAAATTTTCCTAAATATTGGTCAATGCTAAAAAGATTTGCAGTATCTCCAAAATGATATACTGAAAATTTATTCAAACTCCAAAAAAGGAAGTACATCGGGAGCATCGCAAGAATAAGGCGGGGAGTTTGAGGATGTTGAGACAAAAACGAAGCTCGAACAATTTATCAAAAGGTTAAGCGTCTGACCGAAGTTTTTAAACGCGGAGTAACTTTCTGTAAGGATAACAATAGAAATCTGGTTGCAGATGCTTAGGAATCATTGAGATTATGGAGGAGTCATTTCTCAAACCTACTCGGGGGGATGAAGCGCACAATACCGCCGATAAAGAAATGACACCGGAACCACCAGTTAATGATGGCACTATTGTAGAGCCACCGGACTATAACGAGGTCGATTCAGTTATTAAAAAGCTGAAAAATAACAAAGCGGCAGGCTCTGATGAGCCGCCAGCTGAGTTATTTAAGACCGGCGGCGAAGAGTTGGTTAGGAGTATGCACCAACTTGTATGCAAGATATGGTCCGATGAACGCATACCCAATGACTGGAATCTCAGTGTTCTCTGTCCTATCTTTAAGAAAGGAGACCCCGCTGTTTGCGCCAACTACCGCATAATAAGTCTCCTTTCCATTGGATGTAAGACTCTGTCGGGCGTATTGTGTATAAGCTATATACCGACTCACTGATAGGACGATATCAGTGTGGCTTCAGACCAAAAAAGTCGACCAGTCACCAAATATTCACATTACGCCAAATCTTAGAAAAGACCCGTGAGTTCAACAAAGACACTCACCACCTATTTGTCGATTACAAAGCTGTTTCAACACGCCGATAAGAGCGAAGTTCTTCGACGGCCTGTCTGCACTAGGTATCCCGTCAAAGATTGTCCGACTTTTCATTCACAAAGCGTTGTCAGGGTAGGGAAAAACCTTTCCGACCCCTTTGATTTCACAAAAATTGTCAGGGTAGGTGATGCGTTGTCGTGCGATTTTTTCAATCTGCTGATGGAATACATATGTCGGGATCGATCTTCCAAAACTAAGTGACGCTGCTCGCTTACGCCGATGACATTGATATCATCGGAACGCAGGAATGGTGAGTCAGCAAGGCGTTCTCAGGAATTGAAAAAAGTTTCGGCTCATAGGTCCAGCGGTGAATGCGGACAATACGAAGTACTTGGTGTCTCGCACACCGACATCGCGTCTTGGACGGTCAGTGACGATGGAGAATTTAAACATCAGTGTTGTAGAAAACTTCGTCTACTTATTGGGTATGGATATAATGCAGGTATTGATAAACTAAGTATATACAGGGATTTAAAATCATTATAAAATTATATCAAGACTTGCTTGCTATATGAGGTGGTATGTATAACTTGGCAGTTTTTAAAAAATGTATATTAGACGTTTTTCTGTGTGATCGGATGTTGTTGGTGCCGATGTTCTGAAAGTTGTTAAAGTGTGTGAAAGTAGAAATCTGCAAACATAAGCAAATTAAATTTAGCTAGAAAGCTGTTTTGTACTGGAAAAATTAAATAAGACTAAAGTGAAGATGAAGCGCTGCTGTACCTAAACTACATGAAAACTTTTTTCAACTTTTAGTTGGGGAAGAACATTCATTTATTTACCTTGTAGTCAATTAACTTAATTAAGAATATGTAATACTATTTCTCTATGCAAACATTTATTCAACACACTATTGCCATCAAACTAATCTAAACTTAAAGGTTATTAGTCCAATCTATTTTAAAGGGTACATACAGTTTATTAGATTTATGTTTTCAGATAATTGTATGTACTCAATGAATGCACAACACATGCAATAAATATTTGCAGATGCATTAAAAAATTATAACAATTAATTGCAGATTTAGAAAAACTTTTCACCATATTAAACATTCTTTGTGTAGGCATTAAAATTATAAATTCAAAGACAATGCAAACAATTGCACAGGCAAATGACTACACCAAAAAAAATGGCAAATGAAAAATTGCATTCCGTGGCAGTGAGATATGTTGTTCCCGTACACGCGCTTCTCGGCGTTAGAAACAAAAAGCTGAAATGAATGGTTGTAAAAACAGCAAATTAGAAAAGATGATGAAAACGAAGCAGAAATAGTCATAAAGGAAGAGCACCAACAGTTTTATGCTGAAGTTTTTAAAGGTACAAATTAATGTGCAACAGTGTAAAGGAATAAATAAAAACCAGGCAAGAACGCCGAGGCCGAGTGTGCGCGACTTGCAGATAACCTGTACTTTGTCTAAGGAAATTATTTTGAACTGTAAATTTGTACAAAAGCTAAATTGTTTTAAAGTCTGATCTGTAAATACATGAAAAGTTTTATTGCGATGAACATAAGATCCATCCATAATAAAATACATTGAAAAAATTTCATAGAATTTAAAAAAATTCTGCACAAAGTTTTATATCTTCTGGATGTAATAAATCAACGAGTAAATAAACAAGGAGTGAGGAAAAGTTGTGTTTTATGTGCAATGCCATGACAAAGTTTTAAGTTCTGGTCTTAGTGGCAAACATCATCAACTTGATTAAAACGAAACTAAATTTAACCTTATTTACTTTTGTAAATGTTGATATATGTCTAAATGAAAAATCTTTTATTTAATATTTCGTTAATATAATTAAGTTCGCATAAATGTCAACCGATAAACTATAAAACCGCATTAATTTATAAAAAAATATTAATTATTATTAATTGTTTGTAATTTTTATTTATTTAAATTACATTTTCTATTCTATGAAATATTCTAATTGATTTCTCTCTATTCCAAAACTAATACGAATCATTCACATGACTGTATCGAGTATGTATCGGGTCCGCCAAATATTTTTTTTTTTAAATGCTATAAAATGAAAACTACAAGAGATTTTTTTAAACTGTTTTTTTTATTTGAAAGCTCAATCCTTCCGGTTAACAGTGGAATATGATTTCATTCATATGGCTGCCACGGCTAACCATGCACCCATACGGTCAGACCAATTTTTCACTACATTTTCGACTGTGTGCAGCCGTATCTCGGCTATAGTATCGCGAATGTTGTTCTTCAAAGCTTCAATTATCTCTGGTTTGTTGGCGTAACACTTAATTTTGACGGCTCCCCACAAATAATAGTCCAACGGTGTCAAATCGCAACTCCTTGGCCAAACGACATCAGAATTTCGACTGATAATTCGATCTTCAAAAACAGTGCGCAAAAGATCGACTGTAACATTGGCTGTGTGGCACGGAGCGCCATCCTGCTGAAACCAAATGTCACCAAGGTCCTCATCTTCAATTGTTGTGAACAAAAATTCACTTAACATGACCCGATAGCGTTCACCATTGACTGTAACCGTCTCACATTCTTAATTTCCAAAGAAAAATAGTTCAATGATGCTTTTCGACCAAAATCCGCACCAAATAGTCATTCGTAATGGGTGCATCGGCAATTGTTCAGTTACGTGTGGGTTCTCCGTGCCCCAAATACGACAATAATGCTTGTTGACGTAGCCATCAAGATGAAAATGAGTTTCATCTGAAAAGATGATTTTTTTCTTAAAATCAACATCGATTTCAAGTCGATCGTGAGCCCACTTAGCAAAGCGTATACACAATCATATTTGTTTAGCGGAATAATAATACTAACTTTCTGTCAAATCTGTCATGAGCTAAGTGTTGCCAGGCTTGGAAAAACCGGTAGTTCAAAAAAAAAAAACGTTGGATGGCGGACCCGATATATAATACTCAATATATACTAGACTCATGATACTGACTCGCGGCTCAAACATTTCATATTATTAATTTTTATGCTCTTTACAGGTAGTTTGTATATTATTATAATTTTGACAGGATATATGCATTGGATTGAAGGAATTTTCGGAGACTCCATAAGGTTAATATATTTTTGATCCTGATGAGAAGATTACATAACATAAAATAATACGTGTACAACAAAGTGGTGTGCAAAGTAGTCTTTTAAGAGCTTTTGAATTCAAAAGTTTAATAACAATGAAATATTTTAGAAATAGTTTTTTGGTTATTCTTTCTATTTGTTGCCAAATACTTGACACTGCAATTTTTTTTTTTTTTTATTTTATTTTTATTTTGGCTTTGAATGTTTCGCTGCTTGCACTTTAGTCACTGTTTAACTCTTGCCGTATTGAAACTTTTATTCACATTTCCACGTTGAATCACCAAGCTGAGTCATATAGAGAAAAGGTAACAGGAAAACCGGTACAAAATCGGAAGCGGAAGCTCAATGTAACGACACATGCAGCAGATGCAATCGATTTGACACTTGAATGCTACACGTCAACTACTGGGTAGAGCTAGACGGATATTTCGTAACGCAGGATTGATTTTTTTACAAAGCAGTTGTACAATGCAGTTCATGTGCTTGTGTTTGTTTTCATGTTGGCAACCAAATATGGTTTTCTGATTTGTGGTGAACAAACTTATATGACCAATGTATTTGATTTCCAATCTTTCGATGGAGCTCCATATCATCATAAATTTTGTTAAATAAGTATAACGTTTCATGGATAAATACATATTCAAGGTACATTTAAAATATGTAGAGTCTGGCCAAAGGAAACCTTTTATCAAATGTTAAAGGGCAGATGATAAAACCATTAACAAGAAGTGAATCACAATGTTTTTATCGATTATCTTATTTTATTATTTCTCTTGAAAAATATTTATTTATTATTCAATCTATTATTTTGGTCCCTTTAAAAATCTCAAATAAAACATACTAGTACCAGCGTTGTTTCCAATCCTCGAATCACTTCTTACATGGTCTTCAACTCCTCCAGTGAAGAGGTCGTTCTCTTCTTACTTCATTGGTCATTGCTGTGATTAAAAGTGATTTGACGATACTCCATAACAATTTTCTTCACAGCTTAATTTTTTTTTTTGCTAAAAGTCGTCTCGCCAAATGTCACAGCCGACATTACGCCGAACACTAAAAACACGTTTAACCCTTTATATCTCTTCAAACAAAACTAAAAATGCAAAACTGTCATAACAATATGTGTTGGGAACATGTGTACAAATAAAACAAACAAAAAAAAATTAAGTTGAGGTGTCACGGGACACCAGGAAATAGAAATCTTCCAGTGGATCTTACTTTTTCCCTTGCCATGTATGTGGGAGGAGTACAGTACTCATGTTGGGTATGGGCGACGATCGAATATAAAACGCATGAATCGAACATGCAAAGGAAAAGACATTAGATTGAGAAGGGAGTCGTTGTTCAGCGTTGGAAATGAGAAGATGTGTCGCGGTCAAATCGTAAAGAGTTGAGTGTGCTGTTGAGTTTATCGAGTGTCGTTGGTGCCGCCTTGGCGGAGGTTGTGTTAAATAAAGATGAGCATTAAAGAAGATTTAATATAAACTCGATTTGTATAAACTTAAATTTAAACCTACATCAGTAAACTGTAAACCTAAATATAAGTGCAGTACAACTAAAGTACTTATATGAACTAAATGTAACCTACAACTACATTTAACATTAACATAGTAAGTTCATGTAGTTGTATGTAACAGGTAGGAGGAGGCGTGACAGACCCCACAAAAACCATCAAAAGGGGAGTCAGACATGTCCGTCTGTCTTTATTGGAGAATATAGTAGATAGAACCTACAAGTTCGTATATTTAAATTGTCATATTCATTCTTCATATCACTTGTATTCAATGAATGTGCTTACCCTCTCCCTTTAAGGACCACGATTAAAAGAAATTTTGTAGGTTCGTATCCAGATTTACCCCTAAGGTACTAAGGCTAAATATTGTAATAGAACCCTGATATGTGCAAACACACTGACGAAAAAGAAAAACGACGATGTTTAAGATGAATACGAGCGCTTGGAACGCCTTTACGAGCGCTGCCCCAAACACGACGTTTAAATACTACTGTGCAATATGTGAAGGGAAGGAATCTATGGTCCAACCGATAATGAAGAGAGGCTAATCGATTTTGCTGCAATTTGGAATATAATAGTCAAGAGCAACAAATTTCAAATGTGTAAAATTCAAAAGGCTACAAGCAATTAAATTGATCCTGTTGTGATTGACAGAAGCCACGCATCGAGCGTATTGAAAGTGCGAACGTTACGTGGTTTCACTATTGACTTGTTGCAGCCAGGGTACGCACTAGAGACATATCACCCACTATATGGACTAATTCCTGCTACGACAAGGAGTGTCGCAATTCTACTGCAGAGAACAACGCCTCCTATCAGCGAACTCTGCAGTCGGGAGCATCACGAGCTGTTAGAGAATGATAACGAGAGAAACGGAGAGAGGAAACTCGCCTTTTTACACAATAGAAAAAGAAGCAAGAAAGGCGTGAGTTTGAGGATGTTAAAGGTTATATGATAGAAATGAAGCTAGAAAATTTAATCAAAAGGTCAAGCGTTTGACTGAAGGTTTTAAGCCCGGAGTAACTTTCTGTAAGGATGAAAATGGAAATCTGGTTACTCTGAATGCTCAGGAATCACAGATAATAGAGAAGTAATTGTTGTAACCAACTATAAGGCATTGAACCACTAGAACCACTAGTTAATGGTGGAGCTATTGTAGAGCCACCGGACTACAACGCAGTCGATTCGGTCGATTTATACAAGATATGGTCCGATGAACGTCATACCCAATGACTGGAATTTCAGTGTTCTTCCTGCACTGGTCATCCCATTCGAATGGATGAAAGTACTTCAGCACGCATGGTGTACATGGAGTACATGGCGAGCGGTGGTTGAAGTCAAATTTTGAAATTCAGAATACGACAGACTATTTTCGAAAGATTTCTACAACATCTATCCTATATTAATAATTATTTTCAAAATTAAAACAAAAACTGTTATTTTTTTTATTTTTACAGTTTTTATTTATTTGTAACCGATACTTTATTATTAATATTATTAGGTACTTAATATAATACAATTTCTTTATTTATTATCGCAGCTGTTGACTCGTGTTTCGTAGTCACTCCTGCTTCACGATGTCGGGTTTCATCGCAGCTGTTGATATCGGGTTTCTTACCCACTCCTGCTCCACGAGGTCGGGTTTCATCGCAGCTGTTGATATCGGGTTTCTTACCCACTCCTGCTCCACGAGGTCGGGTTTCATCGCAGCTGTTGATATCGGGTTTCTTACCCACTCCTGCTCCACGAGGTCGGGCTTCACATCCTCAGTTGTCAAGTCTATATAATCGATGCATTTCGTTGCTCTATCAAAACAGCTTTCTTATCCATTTGGGACAATTTTCTTTGTTTTTGAAATTAATTTTTTATTAATTAATTCGATTGAGAGGTTCTTTTTAAATCGTCTATTTTCTTCAATCCAGGTCTTCATTTGTTTTATTTTCGGGTTCACCATCATTTTATTACGTAAGAGATGTTTGAGAAATGGTAAATATATTTGCAAATGCAATACTTCGTTTTGTTGTGCCATTTCTTAAGTTGTTGAAGGTTTTCTCGTTGAGTAGTTGCAAGTAGATCCTAGCGGTTTGAGTGTTTGCAATGAACTATAAATTTTTGAAATTAATATCAGCTTTTATACTATTTCAAAAATAGGTCAGGTAGTAAAAAGGGTGAGCCAAACAGAAATGTGCAGATCATACAATAATATATTATGTTGCGTGGATTAATCTTGAGGATGCTTTCTCCCCTTACCCGTTGCGCATATGTCAATTTATCATTAGGAAGAATAATTTGTCTTTAGTCTGCATTGTTATTATTTAGATATGCGGGTGTGTGATCGGATATTCTGATATAAGAGTTTTTTCTGAGATTTTGAATAAAAATGTTTTTTTTTTCTAAATTAGCTGTGCCAAATCTGGTGTATCTTATTTTAATTGTAATAAAATATTCTATATATGTCCATAACGTATCAATAGAAGGGAAAATCCTTATTCTGCGTATATTTTAGAAAAAAAAAAAACATTTGTTAGATTAGCTCGAAACGATAAATTTGAGGCATTTATCACTAATACTAAAAAAATATACTACACGGATCCAAATAGTAATACATGACCCATAAAAATTTTAGCTTCAAATCTGTACAAGGTACTTGGGTAAAGTTAAGATTTACGCCAACAAACTGACAACATTAGAGGGAATCAGGAACAATAACGAATAGAAAATTAAGCTGCCCACGGACGACGAGCATGTTCACTTGTTTTGTTTGGTTCGCCGTAATTTTTCACGTGTATGGGCTAGTCCGGCGAATTTAAATTGGTTCGCCGTGTATGATGTGGTGTGCGAACGTCAACGTCGTTTGAAAATAATGAATAGCATCGAAAATATATTTTAGTGACGACCTGCATCGAAGTTTCTTTGGTTCCAGAGAAATGCTGTATACATTGTTGAAAAATGCGAAAATGATCGAAACTATTTTGAATTCAATATGATAAAGAGGTCAGATATCTGGTATCGTACCAAGCCGCCTTTATTGCCTTTAAAATTTGATGATTTAGGTACTAATCTTAACACCTGCTTAGTGGCTTATAAAAAAAGGATTTTTTGTTGCGTGTACGCGTTCTTAAGCAGGTAGAAAAGCTTGACAGCAGGTGTTTTTAGACCGTCATAAAACTGACAGCAGGTTATTATAAAGAATAAAAGACTTCACGCACAAGAAACAAACAGACGGAAGTCCTTGTACACTATACGACAGAGCTCTGGATCCATTTCTTGTATTCCATTAATATTACAAACTTTTAAAATCTAATAAACTTTTATGCCCAGGGCACTATTAGTTTTCAGGTATAAAAAAGACGGTATAAGAATACTTACTTACTTTATTAAGTGGCCGTCTAGGAAGGCGCGCCAGTCTCCAAAGTATTGTGCGCACTGGCGCCAGTCGTTCTGAATGCCAAGTACGGTGAGATCTCTCCATACCAGGTCATTCCATCGAGTGCCCGGTCGTCCTCTATTTTGGCGTCCACCAATCAAGTTTGGGCCCCCCATGTAAACCATGCGTGCTGGAGCTCTTTCATCCATTCGAATGAGGTGCCCAGCCCAGTGCAGCCGCTGGAATTTTATGCGCTGGACTATGTCAACCTCACCGAATAGCTCGTACAGCTCGCGGTTCATACGGGACCTAAACTCGTCGCCGACTCCAATAGGACCAAAGATCCTGCGAAGAATCTTCTTCTCGCAGACTTCCAACGCTGTCTCGCCCGACTCAATCACGGTCCATGCCTTTGCGCCATACAATAGGAACGGGAGTGTCAGCGTCTTATATATCTTTATTTTCGTCCGTCGAGAGAGGGCTTTACTTCTCATTTGCTTGCTCAGCCCAAAAAAGCATACCTACCTGAAACCTCCCTTAGAATCAAAGGGGTCGGAGAGGTTTTTTCCCATCCTGATAAGGCTTTGCTTGTTTGATAGCGTCGTCATGCAAAGACGAACAATCTTTGCCGGGATACCTAGTGCAGACAGGGCGTCGATAAACTTCGATCGTATCGGCGTGTCGAAAGCGGCTTTGTAGTCGACAAATAGGTGGTGAGTGTCGTTGCTGAACTCACGGGTCTTTTCCAAGATTTGGCGTAATGTGAATATTTGGTCACTGGTCGACCTTTTTGGTCTGAAGCCGCACTGATATCGTCCTATCAGTGAATCCGTATATGGATTTAGCCTATTACAATATGCGCGATAGAATCTTATATCCGCTGGAAGGAAGACTGATTCCGCGGTAGTTGGCGCAAACAGCAGGGTCTCCTTTCTTAAAGATAAATCAGAGAACACTGAGATTCCAGTCATTAGAGTATGCGTTCATCGGACCATATCTTGCATAAAAGCTGGTGCATACTCCTAACGAACTCTTCGCCGCCGGTCTTAAATAACTCAGCTTGCAGCCCATCAGAGCCTGCCGCTTTGTTATTTTTCAGCTTTTTAACAACTCGAATCGACCTCGTTATAGTCCGGTGGCTCTACAATAGTGCCATCATTAACTGGTGGTTCCGGTGTCATTTCTCTATCTACGGAATTATCGCGCTACATTGCCT
>JAWNNP010000732.1:0-95249 GCA_035044805.1 Leucophenga maculata
TTAAGCTTGTTTTTGGTGTTTATAATTGCTTTGTAGAGCTGCTTTCCTTTGGGGTTTGAAAGCCTTGAGCCCCAATGTGTATGCTTGGCATTATAATATCCCGCGGCTATAAAGCGATCACCTAGAGTGTCGAAGAATTCAAGAAACTGTTTTTCAGATACCGTAAACCTTGGAGGGCAATAAATTGCCGATAGTGTTACACTACCAAACTTTGTTTGAACATTTATTGAGGTGGCTTGGAGATAATTGGTTGCAAATATCTGTAGAGAATGGTGTTTAATATGACTTCTTATGAGTATACCAGTTCCGCCGTGGGCTTTGCCATCTGGGTGGTTCGTGGAGTAGAACGCATTGAAGTTGTATTTATTCGTAAGATGTGTTTCTGCGAGAAGCAATACATCAATGTCTCTTACTTCGAGAAAATTTACGAGCTCTTTTTTATGTCGGGAAACACCATTGGCATTCCAGAGACATATATTTATTTTTAAGCAAGACATTATTTGCTTTGTTGGGCTGCAAGCATCTGAATCAGAGTGTTTTGATTCCGCATCATTTCTTGCATTGTGTTTTGCATGAATGTCATGAAATTCATCATGCTTTGTTGCATTGAAGCAATCATTGATTCGATGCCATTGAGTGGTGTATTAGCATTTTGGGGAATGCTTTGTTGTTGTGGGTTTTGTGTGGAGGGACCCACGGGTACCGTGTGGGAAACGGTTTGGCCATATGACTTTGCATCAGCTGGCTTTAGCCCTGATTTCAAGGCATTGGCAAAAGACACACCAGGGGTGGTTGTGTCAAAAGTATACGTTGGAGTGCGTGCAAATGACTCTACGGGGTGAGAGCGAGCAGAGGCAGTTCGCAGATGAAGGCGGTTTTTCAGCTCTTTGTACACAGGGCATCCTCTGAAATTAGCCGTGTGATTTCCTCCACAGTTGCTACATTTTTTCGCGTTGGAATCCAACTTGTTTGCTGTGCATATAGCGGTATTGTGGAGTTCTCCACAGGCGACGCAGACAGAACGTAGAGTGCAGTAAGTCTTCGTGTGGCCAAACTCCTGACAGTTGGTGCATTGGACCGGGTTGTTGCGCTTGTGAGGTTCTTCTACTGAAATTCTGCGGTGCAGCAGGTATTTTAGATTGTAGATTGGGTGTACCTCGTTTTTTTTAAGTGGCCTACTTTCGGGTTCAAGCTCTACTTTAAACATGGGCTGCGGAATTTTATTTTTATTTATTATATTTATGGTCAAGGGTGATTGTGAAGAATAAAGAAGCTTTGAAGTTTAAGAAAGAAAAATATTATTTTCCGTAAACTTGGTTACCTTAATAATTTGGCTTAATAAATTTAAATATGTTTGCGAAAATTTCATTTGTGATCCTATCACAGCTTGAAAAAGCTGGCATAGGTAGGATTAGGAATCAAAATAGAACATAAGGTCGGGATAAGGATTAAGTCATTTGTTACGCTACCAACTATAGTACCGTCAGAAGATCTACCAGATTATCGTCGATATACTTTAAAATATTTCCAACATAGTCAGAATATCTATCAGATTATCGTCGATATACTTTAAAATATTTCCAACATAGACAATATAGTAGAAACTTCAATGCACATGATTATTGGATATTGTATGCAATCTGGCTTAAGATTTAAATCGTCTTAACGAAGTTTAAAAATGGTGTATTGTAGGGTTTTTATACGGAAATAAATTGGTCAAAGCCACCATCAATTTGTATGTGTCGGTGTGGTTCTTTTTTATTCACATATACAAACAATTATTAACTATTAATACTGTCACAAAACCGTAGATCTAAGCCTCCAGATAATTTAGTCAAACGAGTTCCATTTAATTTTCAATTTTGTCAAAGCGTAGCCTATGCTCTTTTCCATCGTCCTATCTATATCTATACCAAATTCCATACCAATTTGTTAAGCGGTTTAGCCGTAAGAGAGGAAGATACATCCTTACATCATTACAAACTTTCGCAATAATAATAGTAGTAGGATGGAGTCCTTAAAATAACAACAGTCTGAGTGCTACACACTTTGTTACTAAATTAATACACTTACCAAACGGATTATGTGTGAAGTGTACATTTAGTTTGCTTTTAAATTTTGTATGTACCCAAAAGGAATTTTCAGAAAATGAGCTAAATAAATGAGGAAGACTATGCGAAATGAATTAACTGCATTCTGAGGTAACGATTCAAGCCGCCTGTTTTCCCTTTTGATTCGTCTGGCCACTTCCTCTTCGAGAATATATTGTAATTATGTTTGGTATGCTTAGTGGATTATTAACAGAGCACGGGGACAGGTTAGAGTCCTCTCAGCTACAGTGTACTTCCGTCTGTAGTATGTTCAATTCTCCGGCGGCTGTTGTTTACCACACAAATCATCACTTTAAGAATTTGAAGTCAAAGTCAGTTCCAGATTTGTTGTCAAATGGAGTCTGCTTGTCTGAATGTTGCTGATTTTTGTAAGCCAGAATGGGAAGTGGGACGTTGTGCTGATACGATACTTTTGCTATTATGTGTACCCATACCAAACGCTCAGTGCCTTTCGAATAATCGCTTACATACCTACACACGAGTATATGTGAGAGCAGCTATGCTGTGTAAGCGCGGATGTAGGGGTATGTAGGTACAGACATCCGACATATAAAGCAGCTTTTTTGGGCATGTGTCTATGTCAGAATCAGTGAAATGCAAATTCAATGTTAGCAATTGTAAAATCGTCCTTCCTTCCTTCCTGTGTTATGTTCTCGACTGACTTGGTATGTTTCAGAGCTGTGTTCCGTCTCGGTCTCGATTCGATCGCCTTTGAGCGGACACAGCAAATGACCATTAAAACAAACTCGCAGATATAAAATTTGGCACAGCATGCAGCGTAGACAGAGGAAACTGCATCCTAAAGAGACGGGTGCGGACAAAGAGAAGAAAAAAATTAAAACAAAATTGTTGAAATGTGGACGAAAGTAGCTCAATTCGACATTACGGACAACTATTCATCTCGGGACTGGACAAGCCTGGACAAGCGATGATATCCGCGTGTTAAAGTGTAAGGGAATTCGGAAGCATGTAACACATATGCAGCCATTCCGTACATTATACTCGTACATAGCATACTCAAACAATATGCTGATGCCTATGAATTCATTTAAAGTTGGATTTTTCTGAGTTCAGAAATGTTAAAATTACATCAGAGATTAAAATCGGAATGACAAAATACATATGTGCTAAAGTAGAATAATTTAATCGTTGTATTCATCCCAACCAACCATTCCTATATATGTTCCTTAAATGTTTAATCGTTGGTACTTCGAAAATGAATAACTTACGAGACATAACCAACCGTTATTTTAGAAAAACATAAAAACTTTATGTAATGCATATTGGAAATTTTTAACGAAAATTTGAATGCCAAGTTCATAAAAATTCATATCGATACACCGACTTTTTGAGGTAGACTTACTCAATATTCGTTTTTAAAAAACTTTGTTATCAAGAAATTAATCATCACAAATAATAGGAATCCCACAGTTTTACTAACTGTAAGAACAAGCTATTGAGCGCTATGAGCCGAATGCCTTCGTTATCAATATCGAATTAGGATTAAAGAAAGATTAACAAAATTTAAAGGTTGAAGCTAAATTAAGAACAACTATGATGACAATTTCATACAAAAACTAACAAAGAAGGAGTTTGATTGTATAGGCTTTCCCTTAGGAAGGGATAAGCAAGTTTATTGAATATAAGTTATATGATGAGGGAATAGGAGCGTTTAAATGTCCATCTTTTATGGACGCTAAGTTCTCAATCTTCATATGGACAGCCATACAGACAGATCGACATGTTTAAATGTTTTGATGCTGATCAAGATGTAGTCTGCCTCGCATCCTTCTGTTTGTTTTATGCATTTGTACAAACTTAATATGTTCTTTTTTCTTACGGGTACTGGGTATTTTAATACGAAGTCGTTTGATATGATAATTAATATTAAATATTATTTTAAATATTTTCTTATTTTTTGAGTTGTATTGGAATATAAAGAGCTTGCTTAAATCAATATAAGAAAGGTTGCATAGAATTTTGAAGTCTTGAACTCACGGTTGCATCATTCATACTTATTAGTGTTGTAATTGCTTTAAGCAATCAGGGTCGGACAAAACAAATTTAATCGACATGTTTAGGTGCTGCGCAGATCTTCACTCCACGGCTAAACTGAAATGTTTTTTCGGCCAAAAGCCAACTCAAATCAACTGAAATAAAAAAAAAACTATTTCCATCGCCGGATTGAACAAAAACAAGTTGGGGCGGTAGGTAGCCCCCTCGAATACCAATACCTCTTGTGGAGGATGTTTGCCACCTCCTATATAACAACCCGGCATCATCGATATGGAACTATAAAACAGTGCTACCGAGTAGTTGAAAGAATTACTTTCGCATTAGAAAGAAAACAATATGGTTCAGTTGTATTTCTGGATATTTAAAAGGCTTTAAGGCCAAATCAAAAATCAAAACTATCTTTTTTGTAAAATATAAAGAGGGATACGCATATAAGAGGTTTATTAAAAACGGCAACTTTTCAAATTTCCCTGCTTACTTATGATTTTGCACCCGACTGTCCATTGCTGCTACACATCTTCCCAACATATGTTGACATTATCAGCTATAAGCAACAGTTAATGATGACACTACAGTCGAGCCACCGAACTATAACGAGGTCGATTCGGTTATAAAAAAGTTTAAAAATAAAAAATCGGCTGGCTCAGATGGACTGACTTATTCAAGACCCGCAGCGAAGAGTTGGTTAGGAGTATGCACCAATTGTTATGCAAGATATGGTCCGATGAACGCATATCCAATGGCTGGAATCTCAATGTTCTCTGTCCAATCTTTAAGAAAGGAGACCCCGCTGTTTGCGCCAACTACCGCGGAATAAAACTACTTTCCATCGGACATTAGTTTCTGTCGAATGTACTGTGTAATAGGCTAAAGCCATATACGGATTCACCGATAGGACAATATCAATGTGGCTTCAGACCAAAAAGGTCGACCAGTGACCAAATATTTCCATTACTCCAAATCTTGGAAGAGACCCGTGAGTTTAACAAAGACACTCACCACGTATTTGTCGATTATAAAGCCGCTTTCGATACGCCGATACGATCGAAGTTCTGCACTAGCTATCCCGGCAAAGATTGTCCGCCTTTGCATGACGACGCTATCAAACACACAAAGCGTTGTCAGGTTATGAAAAAACTTTTCCTTCCCCTTTGATACCAAGAGAGGATTCAGGTATGGTGATGCGCTGTCGTGCGATTTTTTCAATCTTCTGATGAAATACATTTTACTCCAGTGCCCGTTCATAGAGAGTATGTCGGGCTCGATCTTCCAAAAGGAAGTGATTCTGCTCGCTTACGCCGATGACATTGATATCATCGGTACACATCAACGGCGAGTCAGCAAGGTGTTCTCAGAGATTGAAAAATAGTCTCGGCTCATGGGTCTAGCGGTGAATGCGGACAAGTCGAAGTACTTGGTGTCTTCTGGCACACCTTCATCGCGTCTTAGTCGGTCAGTGACGATGGAGAATTTCAACTTCAATGTTAGAGAAAACTTCATCTATCTTGGATCCGAGATAAATAATGTTCGAACTTGATGCATTATTTACTTAATATACTCATTTACCCTATGAGATTGGAAAGCTACATTCGCCCTGAGTAACATAGGCTAGGTTAGTGGAGGGGGAAGGGGGCTATGCCCCACCCCCCATACAAGCGATACAAAACATTCACCATATCTTTGCATCCATCTGAGGTACGGGGACGAAATTTATTACACATGTTATTGGGATCGGGAAAAATAATCGTGTTAAGTTTGGTAGAAATCGAAGGGGGCTGTGCCCCACCCTCCATGCAAGCGATAAACAAAATTCACCATATCTTTGCATCCATCTGAGGTACGGGGACGAAATTTATTACACATATTATTGGGATTGGGAAAAGTAATCGTGCTAAGTTTGGCCAAAATCGGAAGGGGCTATGCCCCACCCCCCTTACAAGCGATAAACAAAATTCACCATATCTTTGCATCCATCTGAGGTACGGGGACGAAATATATTACACATGTTATTGGGATCGGGAAAAGTAATCGTGTTAAGTTTGGTAGAAATCGAAGGGGCCTGTGTCACAACCAAAAAAAGTAGAGAAGTGCTTGGAGTCGAGTAGGAGGAGAATATATTGTGTGATGAAAATAATTTTTACTGGGCACAGCAAAGCGTGCCGGGTACAGCTAGTTTTTAATATATTGAATGGAATAAAGTCGAAATGTGGTTGATGATCCATGAGTAAATTTAATAAATTATACAAATTTATAAATAAATATTTAAACTGTTTATTGAACTACATTGGAGCCGCAAGCGATGACGTTTCATCCACCTTGCTTAAAAACTGTCTTATTTTCTGTTTTGTGATTCGGATGTGTAATTCTATGCCCCTGGGACGTTGATCATAGCTATTATAAGTACTTCCAAACATATTCATTTATACTCACTGCTTCATGCGATCTTATGTCATTTGTATATCATTGGTTCGTGACCAAATCATATACTAATTTTCTTATTGAAATTACTATGGACACTAAAGCATACAGGAATATTTTGGCTTCAAAAAATTAAGGGAACAGAATAATGTTTGAATTTTTCAATAATTTTTGTTTCGAGATGGAAAAAAATTGTACTGATTCAAAGTATTTTGCTGCTCCCACTTCTCACTGTGTGAATAGTGCCTTATTAAACTTGTTTATGTATGAAAAGAAAAGGGAGGATGGAAGTATCATAAATCGTTTAAATTCTATTGCTTATAAAATCGTCATTCCTTATGATCCACGTATTCTCCATTCTGGCATACTTAATCTTTTTGGTGCCGAAGAAATGTTAGCCTTGTGGGTTATTTTATTGGGAAAAGGGGGGAGAGGCAAAATTTTGAAATGAACTTGTACAATTCCGGCGAAGTCCTGGTCGAATGCAAAAAGAACGAAGTCTCTATCTATTACCGTTTCCGAGATCCTTTCGTTCATACGGACAGAGAGACGGATATGGCTATGTCGACTCCTCTATCGCTCCTGATCATAACGTGGTTAACTTTGTGGGGTCTCCGACCATTATTTCTACCTGTTACATACATTTGGACAAAACCAATATCAACTTTTTAATATAAATAATATACACAGAACATTGAGCAAAAATCCAATTTTTTAAATTTTGGTCTATCTGTTGTCTGTCAGAAATTTTTGTTCCGGGTAATCTGCGAAACGGACGGGACTTTCACTTCCTGACAGCCGATGTTCTAAGGAAAAACTCAGGATACATTTATTTGAAATTGGAGGGGTCGATGCTCACCATACAAGCGATAAACAAAATTCATCATGTCATTGCATCCCTTTGAGGTACGGGTAGATATTTGGTATACATGTTTATGGGAGCAGGAAAACTTATATCCATTGGAAAAGAGGGGATGGTTTGGCCGTTTATAGGAAAGATATTTATTTACAATATTTTGTTTTGACAAAAATTGTTGCGGGCGTAGCTTAGCGTGTCGGATACAGCTAGTTGATATATAACAGATTTAGACAGATTTTTGTCAAGCATGCTTGATAAGTAATACTAATGTATAGGATTGGAAATGTGAGTTGTCCCTATAGAAGAAAATCGAATGCGATATAGCGTACATTGCATTCGCTAAAAATCAGTCCTCTCTCTATTGGTATGTTTTCAAAAATAATGTTCAATATTTTCCAGTGAGTGCTGCTTTATTGAAAAGAGTAATCCGTCCCTTGCTACCTCGACTATCTTGGCAGTAGCCCATCTTATCAAGCCAATTTTTCCACACATTTTTATTTTTGCTTTGGTATAAAATAAATGCATTATTTCAGCGTATAGGACTTCATAGTTAAATGAACGTTTGCATGAATGTTGCTCATTATTTTTATTGGGACCAATCTGGTTGAGTCAAAAATATTCAGTTCCGATTTTATGTTTTTATTTTTGAACGCATACCACTACATACTACTGGGTACAATGACATTCGCATGGCAAAATCCATTGCTGGATTAATAGAAAATCTTTAAAAATGTTCAAGTGAAGGAGTGCAGTGAGTCAAATCTACTTTGATGAGGGGATCATTGCGCTTTAATCCATTTTATTTATGGGTTTAAATTATCCTTTCGCAAAGCGAAAACGACAGGACCAACAACAACTAAAGCAGCAGCCCAACGGCAACAAGAGCAACGACTGTAGCAGTAAAACGACGAACGAACCGCTTGCACCAAAAGCCAGCAGTAACTGTTTCTCACCCCACCCTGACTGCCGCCCTTCGCTCTCTTACTCGAAACACCACAAACATACACACATCAGTCAAGAAATGGTCGCATATGGAGCAGGGGGTCTTAACTCGAAATTGATGCCACGAAAACACTAGCAGCTCTACAGAGTTGACACTGTCCCTGTCCTATGTGTCGCAACCCACTCCACCCACCGCCGCACAAAGTCCTCAGCACGCTGTGTAATCTGCACGGGGAGTATGAACGTAAACAAACAAATAAACAGACAAACATCTCTTCTTTCATAGCTTCGTCGTCTAAAGGAAGTGCTCACAGGCAGTAGAAGCAAATCACAGCACAGTCATCAAGCAAAGAAACCAAAAAGGGGCTTATGAATCCTGCCGTAGTTTGAGTTTCGATTCCATTTCAAGCAGAGCAAATCCTCTGTGTGAAACACACAAAAGTCCTTTTTTAATGACTGCAACAAAGTCATCCTTGCATTTACTAATAAAATTAAAGCCATATAAAGCGTTAACTTCGGTTAATTGGTCATATTAAGAATATATGAACCCAGAACCTCTTTAAAAAATTATGTTTTGATTAGCGTCTTTGATTTGTTTATTGAATATAAATGTATTTTATATTATTTATATATATACCCTGCAGGGTATTTTGGAATATACAATAAAAATGTATGAAACATAGCAATTGATGCAACAGAGACTCCTTAGAATAAATTGTCGATATGGACAACTTCATCCATCTTTATGTGTATCTGATAGAAACTTATTCTGAGCAGAGAAATCTTAAAGAAACCTGTTTTTATATTTCAACTTATTCAAAATCTTATTTAAAAATATCAAAAATGCTATTTTGTTTTTAAACTACTTAATCAATGAATTACTCATTAAAATTCACACATACGAACGATGGACCAACAGACGGACATAGCTATACCGAGTCGACAGTTGATGCTGACCCAAAATATGCATTCTTAATGAGTTTGGCAGGTCCATTTTTGCTTGTTACATAAATATAATCTTTAGCTCTCCTGGATGTTGTATGAAGATAATAATTTTAATAATCTTTTTCAGATCGGTATATAAAAGAACAGTGGTGAAAAAAAATTTTTTTTTTATACTCAGCACTTTGGGCGAAAATATATGTTACAGATTGTCGAAGGCCCGACAGACCCCATAAAGTATAAATACTTTTGATCAGCATCTAAAGTCGAGTGGATTTAGATATGTCCATCGGTCCGTCCATTCGTCAGTCGTTAGCATGAATGAACACGGGGATTAAATAATATATCTAGGATTTCTACTTTAGCAAAATCTGAAGATAATCACCATTATACCTTTTAGCTTGATGTTATGAAATGCTTTCCACGAGTCAGAAGCCTTAGCAAAACTGACAACGACATTGAATATTTTTTATACCACTTATTAAATTTAAGAAATGCTTTTCATGTACTTTAAACTCTAGCTCGCAGGAACCGCAAATAATAATTATGAGTTTTAAAATATTGAAGCCCAACAAAGAAGAGTGGGAAAAATACACAAATGTTTCTTTTTTACGGCAAATTCGAGAAGAGGAAAAATTTTATTTTTAATTTATAAAATTAATTTAAATAATGAACATAAAAATAATTATTATATTTAAATTTTTATAGCAGTACCTTTTAAACTCAACATATCAGAATTATAATATAAAAAAATAAAAGATTATTTTTTTAAAGAATCGAAAATTTGGTTGGTTTTATACAGCAATTTAAAAGGAAATACAAAGTAGCATAGAAGGAGCTGGCACATTATTTTAGTGTACAACTAGAAATACATATTATTAAAATTGAAAAGATTTAAGTTAACTCATTTTCAATTTTTTCCCGAACGGATCCGGGGCTAAAAACTTCACATCACATCATGTTTTCTAAAAAAAAGGGGTTGTTCCCCTAAACCAAGAGTTTTCTGCAATTTTTGAAAAATTCTACAACTACAGTGCTACAAACTTCACTATTTCAAACGGGATCGCTTATTACGAATCTAGACAGATTTAAAAATTAAAATGGCAGATCCAATGTGGCTCACATAAAAATTAAAAAATTATTATATTTCAATAAAATATGGTACCTAGAGGCTTTTCGTGTAGCTGATCACGAATTTGATGTTAGATTTCACAAATTCAAAATGGAGAATTCAATATGGCGATCCTGAAAACGTGAATTTGAATTTTAAGTAAACACACCCCCTGCTCTAAGGATGCATGCGAACACTTTGTACTATGTCCCATTTTATTTGCAAAACCCATGTAGGGCAGTGTAATCAACAGTAGAACTACTTTGTTTATATTTTTTGAAAAGACGCATGTGTTTTCGGAAATACAAATTTCATTCAGTCCTTAGAGATGACTTAATTGATATAAGTCACCTCTACCAGAATGATTACGACGATCTTTTCCGAATAAAACCAAATCGTCAACAAAAATTTGAATTTGAAGACTTGAAGACTAGACACTGCAAAAACCATGACGTCAGCACTCTCAGATAAAGTATTATATTAAGGTAAAGATCTCTAAGATTAGTTCTTAGCCCTGTACCATTCTGATAGTGAGTAAGGAATTGATATTAGAAGAAGAAGTAGTGGCCAATTCAACCACTCCACTTATTTTCAATATGTTTCCCACTGAGAGAAACACAAAAATTTCAATCTCAATTTGTTCCTCACAGTGTTTTATTCGGTTGCTTTCTGTTTTTCTGCTATGTGTTGAGTTTTTTCCATTAACAGTAAAAAATATCTGTTCATTAATAACAGTTTCAATTATAACAGATATTCAAATATATTGAAAATAGTTAAAAAAATCATAAAAATATAAGTGAAAATGCATAAGTGGAATTTAGTAAGTGACCTAAAATAAACTAGGAGTGAACCTAAATTCCGGAAAATGTATGATCCTTTATTGCAGACGACCATTTATACGGGCATGTCACGTAAATCGAAAGGGAAATTCGGTTGGATTGGCTTTAAAATCTCTCGAGCAAAACCCCGGTGGCACGGAAAATCGAGAGATTTCAATTTTCGGACATTTTTTTCGAAAACAACTGGGGATTTAGCAAGGTTGTCAGCACTATAACAATTATGTGTGTAATTTTTTTTAATTTCGATTTATTTGCTTAGGTAGGGGAAAAATTATAAATAAATTTTTTTTAAAATAAGAGACGAAATGTATATAATTTTGAAAGTTTATTACAACTAAAAGAAAAGCAAATATTTTTAAATATTCTCCACGCCAATTAGTGCAATTTAAACGACAACACTCTCATATGCTATTCTATTCGATTGTCTTTAAATCTTTATTTAAATATTAGTTCATATATAAAACATAAGAAATTGAATAATTCAATAAAACAAACAATCCGAATGAATTAAATTTTTGCTTTTAACAAGTTGGCATTAATATGCTCGGTGGGATTTTGGTTGGTTTAATAAGCTGCAATATTTGCCGAGATGGTTACTGAAATACAAAATAACAAATAAAGCCCAACGAAATGTTTATAAAAAACAATTCAAATTAATTCGAAAATTAATTCTGTTCAAATTTCTATCACTACCTGAATTCAACTTCATATATTGAAGCTGCAATCTACTAAATCCCTTATGCAAACGTGATGTATTTCAAACCAACCAAAAAATGTTTCCGTGACACCGAGAATTGGAATTTGGTTGGAATGGAATGTTCGTGACATGCTAGATAGTGACGTATTTCGTAAATAATACTGTCCTCGGTAATAATCACATTCGATCAATAGTGAATAAAGCAAAATGTATTCTTGACTTTGTTAGGCGTTGGCCTTAGGAATTCACTGACTCTATATTTCAATTGTTGGCCCAATTTTAGAATTTAGCTCCTGAGTCGATAGCCTTACTATGATATTCACCAAGATCATATTTAATATTAAAATTTAATATTAAATCATTATATGTTTGTAGTTTCTTAAAATAAATAAGACCTAGTGTCATCAATTTTGTGTAGATCTTGTTTAGAGTATAGTAACAACATATTGTGGGTTATATATGCTTTATTTCCCCATTTTTCAAGCAATTCAGATATATTGTTTTTAATTTTTATTTAAATTATTCTGAAAAAAGCGTGTGGGGTGGGGTGGGGTGCTTGTGCACATATACTAACAACCGCAAATAGGCGCACCCATAAAGGGTTTATATGTTTTATCACCTCTAGCCATGTCCATCTGCCTGTGTGTGTGAATAAGGGATCTTCTCCTACAGTTTTCATCCAATCTAACTCAAATCAGTTATGTAGATTTGCTCTGCCGTTGCATTCTCTCGTAACCGGAAATGGGTACTGGTCAATGCAATATATGTTCTGTTCTTGAATGAACTTTACTCAAGATATCGAGAATAATTCCGGAAACTTGGGATGTCATCTACAATATGCAGACGTCAACTTCACGGTTATTCCATACATTCACAAATTTCATTATATTTTCATTTTAGGAGCCAATTACTTGTGAAGACTATAAAGCCGTCGCCGCCAAAATGAGATGCGAACCGAATACACAGAATATTTCATGACCCAATTACCCTGTACGCATTTAAAAACTAGTTTAAAAACAAAAGTTTGTTTCGCTGTTGCTTTTTCCAACATGATCTGCTTGGGTGGGGTTGATTGGTGCAGCCAATTGATAGTGAAATGCTGCACCCAACCGAATGTTACATATTCACGTTTTTGACTAGAGAGCGACTTTACAACTCAAATTGCTGTTACATTGTCCCGCCGTAGAGCTCCTCTCTATCGCCGAACAGATAGAAATCTGTTTTTGTTCTGCTACAACCCGAAGGTCTAAACTAGATGCCACCGTAATAACGATCTCCATTCAGATTAAAGGGTGAACAATACGAGTGTGTGTAGGTTGGTGCGCAAACGCCATTGCAGCATCAACAACAGCTATTTTGAAGATTTGCATCAATTTCATGGCGAAATTTGAACATCATTGGGCTCCCATAACAGATTCCAAAGGTTCAATGGGACATGATTTTCCCATATGTATATTTCCAGCACTGATCAAGGGAGTAAAAAATACACTTAAACTATTAATCCGATTTATCCGGCACTTTATCCAATACCATAAATATATATTATATAATTTTTTCATCCTATTTGTTCGATTTGAATACTTTATACGTACAATTTACATATTAACACATCCTCTAATGAGTTGTATATAACATAATAATTATAAAAATAAATATTTTTTTTTATTTCAGTTCCACCCACCATCAAGGCAGTAAATCAATTAGTTGGAGCTCCAGTTGAACGCGAAGTAACTTTGGAATGTATCGTGGAAGTCTATCCGAAGCCTCTAAATGGCTGGTATCGAAATGATGGTAATACTCCCTCTGTGAAGACAAATCTAACGATAAGTTGTAAAAATCCATTGGTGCCATACATTTCTACAGGGTATGAGAATGATATATGTTTGATACATGGTCTCGGAAAACATAACCCTCAATTGATGTGTCGGGTAAAAATTAACGGTTTTCTGTCATTTAATCTTTTATGGAGGTTAAATCCTGTCACAATTTCTTCATTGAGGCGGTAATAACGTTTTTAGCTTTATAATACAACCAAATTATTGTTAAGTACCGAAAGTCTTATAGAAGACCAAAAAATCGACGAAACAAATGCTCTGTCTGGCTTTTTAATTACACATCCATACAAAACATGTAAGAAAATTATAGTCGGACATAACCAACTTTAAGAGGCCCAGTACAGGTTGCCTAACAAACATATTTAATGTTTCCCTAGACCAAGCAGTGCAAAACAAAAAGGGAGGAAATTAATAAGAAAAAGCTTACGAATAAAGATCATGGCCGAGATATTCATAAGCAATTTTTCACGCTGAATCCATTTGGCCGATTTGCTTAAGTTTTTGAGATAGCCTCAAAACCCAAAGCACCACTCGATATTAACTCGGGGATGTACTGGTCCAGTATCTCGGCCATGACACATATTTTTTTGTGAGTTATTATTATCTCTGAAATTCAAATTACTAATCCACATTTGATAATAGAGATGTTGCACTAATTTTTCAAGTAAACTTGCAAAAGTTGTCACAATGAAGAGAAAGACATCACGAAGAATGGCTGAAAGTAGATCAAGTACACAGTGGTCTATCCCGTTCAAGCGATACTCAAAAATATAGTATGTATTTAAAAAAAAAAAAAACAACAATTAATTCTTTACATTATCATCTGTCAGCCAATGTATGAATGGATAACTTTCACATTTATGAAAGAGCACCGTGAGAAATCAGATCAACGGGTGCCTTACCTATATAGTATAAGAGCAGGACAGAGAGAAACGCTACTGCGTAATGAGAAATTGTCTTGAAGTGTTGTATCATAAGTGGGAAGTGGTTTAAACGGAAATTTGGATATCATCGTCCTATTCAGTATGATGCTGGATGGTCAGGTGGTGTGTGTATAATTCAAATTACATTAAACTACTGCCTGCTACCACTTTAATCCTGCTAAAATGTCCAATATTTTCAGGACTGTTTCTCTTTATATAAATTAAATGCTACCAATTGCTGAAAACCTACATTGGCTTTGGGCCCATGTAGCATTTCTCTCACCCCCTTTGATTTCAAACAACAGAACACAAGTCACGTGTCTGAGCGTATCTTTCGTGTATAGTGGACAGGCGATACAGTCCACTTTTGAGACTCACTATCCGCAGATTGTCAAGTCTTTTGGTTGTCCTTAAATTACGTGGTAAGCAGCGTGTTTAAGTTAACTCATAATCAAAACATTATTTTCTCTGAATAGAGATTTCGAAATTAACTCCTACTTCTTTCTGCACAAAAAAATTTGATATTGACATGAAGTGCCAATTTTTTTAATGTCGCCGTATAAAAAACACCCACTTTTTTGTATTTTTGCATAAAAATTTTTCTTTAGTCAATATCAATTGGAATAATGCCTTCTAGAGTTCGCACCCTGGTTCAGATTCAACCATTGTAGAGACAGCAATTATAATGACAGTAATCAAAATTGAATATAGCGACAACCAGACTCCATATTGTGAAAATGAAGAAAGTTAAAGTTGAAGAACTATGTTAAGTTGGGTATCATTGGAAAGCTTTTGAAAATCATTTTTATGTTTCTCTTATCAAAAGGCTGTCACAGTGTTATGTTTCGCATTTAGTTCTTGCTAAGTTGGTTAATTTGCAATTGGTTTTGTTGCAGTCGGGTTTTTGTACAAATTTAGCAATTACTTGTGCTATCTCAATGAATCCTGGAATTGAATTATATAAAGCGCAATACACATATGATCAACATGTTCTGTGATTCATAAACTCAGCTCGATAGTGTTTTGTTGGTAATAATACATTGCAGTATTAAATGCGCAGTTAAAAAAGTATTGTTCATTGCCAACGGTTGAACTTCGACCAAAAGGTAGTAAATATAGAGCTCTGAATAACGAACATTCGTTATTTCTTTTCTTTTTCATGTATTTGTTCCGTCGTTGCCATCTTAAAATTTTGATATTGTGTGGCGAATGTGAATTGTATGTCAATCTTTTGGCGCCCCATTTTGACTTGTTTTCAGTTTCGAAAAGCGGTAACAACAAAATTTGGTAGTATTTCATATTTAATTATAAATAATTTTAAACAGTTTTGCAGTGGCAACTTTCAGTTCAAGGAAGTTGTAAATCCCGTATAAACAATGATTTTGTGAAGTCACGAAATGGACCATTATATGAAATGTGTCCTGTAAACGTAATCATAGTTAGATCGACTCTTACCGTCGATCAGATCAAAAATATTTTTTATAGGGTTAACGATTTCTCTCTTAATGCATTGCAAAGGCTTCAAGAAACTCATAAAAATGTGTAAATAATAAAAAAGTCACTAGACTCATTTTGATTATTACTTTGACTCTTCGAACTGCTGTCATCTGAAAATTAAAATCATTTTATCCTGATCCCACAGAGAAAAGGGGTATACTACGTTTGAGCAAATGTATGTAACAGGCAGAAGTAGGCGTGACAGACCCCATAAAGTATATATATTCTTGATCAGCTTAAGGTCCAGTCGATAAAGATATGTTCGTCTGTCTTGGTTCATCATCGCCAAACACATGCATTTAAGTGCCTTTTTCAGGACGATCGTAAATTTAACGAGCCATCATATAATATTTGCATATTTTGATTCTCTTATTCATTCTTCAGATAAATTCTACTCAGTGAATGCGCTTAAACTTGCAAAACTACTCTTAATTCTGAGTTTGGTTATGAAAACAATTTATTTATGTTGTAATAATTGGTAAAACACCAATTTTGTGTTACTTTACGACAATTTTTTATTTAGGTCCACATCGGACCACTAAAAGAGGTAGCCCATGCACAAATCTTTCCAATCTATATGAATTTTTGTATTAAAAATGTATTCTTGTTGTTTATTCCAAATAGAGTTCGATAGGACCACTAAAAGTGGTAGCCCTCATACAAATCGTTAGGAACAGGGTATCTCGTAGTCGAGCTAACTGGACTGGTGCGATCTTTCTTTTTTTCAAGACATTTAAGCGATATCTTTAATGAATACTGTTTCTACGAAATTTACTATTTCATGAAATGAACCTAAAGTTGCAACAGATTAATGAGTTGGCAACATATATCACTAAAAATTAAAAGTTAATTTTAATTTAGAAACAAGAATGAAACCGAAACAAATCACAGGTAGCTTAAATTGAAACTTGTCGACAACAGAGTTTAATAATGTTGAATATTATTGTAAGTAATCCATTATTTACTTTCCTTGCAGGTAATATGAAACTCCACAATGGCAACAAGTACAACATATCCGAGGCGATGATCAATTTGTACACTTGGCACCTGAACTTAACTATTCGCCACCTGACGAAATCCGATTTTGGAGCATATAGTTGCTCCAGTGTGAACGCGCTCGGTAAGAGCGAGGCGCGTATACGGCTCCAAGGTAAGAACACTTTAAGCTAGTCGAATGGTACTAAGCCGAAGCTGAAATCGTCGCAAAAGAATGTCTGCCCAAAATTGAATTGGATGCATTTCATGCTGGCAGTTTCAAATAACCATCAAAGCTATCAATTCATTCCACTGCAGATACCGAATTGACTCATTCACTCACTCTACAGCCCTCAGCCCTTCGGATGTGTGCATGCGTATGTGTGTAATTCGTTCTCTTTACATGTAATAAATCAACAGGGATTTCCGCTGCTCTATTATTTTTATCGAACTCATTTAAAGACGTCGGAGTTATTGCTTGTATCTGCCGCCATCTCCAATAGTGACTTAGAGCAGCCAAGACAGCTGAAAAGCGAAGCGCGGGGCACTATTCGTACCTAAACCGAACCAAACTGGCACTTGCCTCGGAACTCTAAGCATGAATTATAGCACAATCAATGCGAAACTTTCTTCACTTGCGCAGTGCACAAAAATAAGAGAAATCAAATCGCAACGCAACGCGTCAATTCGAATCAGAACGCCACATTTTCAATTCAATTTCTATTCCGTTCTAGTCTTGGGCAATATTTGTAATGTGCGGAGGAGCCATGACCGAACTAAAGTGAATCCAAATTGGGTGGACTTAAGATGGTATATTTTTTATGTACATATTTCATTGGACCTTGAAAACTTATATATATGTATGTAATACTAAATAAATGTGGGAGTTTAGCATAAAAAAAAGAAATTTAAGATGTACTGGTGCGAATGTATATGTAATCGGAATATCTATTTTTAGGTTTTTAAAAACAACACAGCCGCCACAGACAAAAAAGTGATAATATCCAACGGACCTGTTTTTCCGCCACTAGTTCTTGTTCGATATTCTGACCAACTGTTGATACTAACTAAAGGCTTATTAGAAAAATTCAACTTTCAGTGTCGCCAAATCTACACAACATTTTTTGTACTCAGTAAAGGTCACCCTATACTGTAAATTATTTTATTTTCGGTCGAGATCAAAAATAAACATTGCAAAAATAGCCAAAAGCCATTGGTTATTTAGATTGAAAAAAATAAAGGTATTTTTCGAAATGGGATACAACAGAGTTTTGTATTAAGTTGTATGGAGTGTATCACTGGCTATTTCAACAGTTCTTATCAATGCTCCAAAACTTATCTACTTAAAACAGAGAATGACGTTGAAGTGCGCGACACTGCCCCATTTATCGCGTGATATAAAGTACCTCCTGTAGGCTGGGCGTTACATCGCTGATACCTTTTTCTCCAGATGCCCTTTATTTTTGTATCCAATCTAATTTTTTTTGCATTAGATAATATCTGTGATATATGAAATTCAATGTAACCCTTATCTGGGGTGGGGCGTTACATCACCTATTTTTTACAAATGATTCTACAGTTTCGAACTCTATAAGGAACGTGTATGAGTTTAAGCATTCAACATCGGATAACACTATTCATTTCAGCGTAAACGTGCATACACTTACATGTAGGATAAGCTTTATGCAGTCATTGCATGCGCAAGCAATTGTGTTAGGATGCAGAGGGTCGGATCCTCAGTATGGGCGACTAGTCAGGGTGGAAAAGCGGGCCCGCAGTCGTCGTTATCCAGCGACCGTAGTTCCAATTAGTTGGTAATTTGGTTGATGCTACAAGAAAACTATATAAGAATGTCCATCAAACGCATTATTGTGTTAAGAAATCCTCAACCATGTAGATTTTTCGCCATAATACAGATTGCCTATGATTTATTAGTCATGGGGTTATGAGGCGGACACATTTTGAGGACTTTTTTGAGATTATGTCAAAAGCTTGTCGTAATAGGGTTAAATATTCTTCAGATTCGGTTTCAGCGACCCCAAAAACATAAAGAAGGCATGGTAAGACTTATAGATAAAACCTTTTCTACAAATCACAATTTTTGGTTAGAATTATGAGGTTTTTAAATTATCTCAAAAATCTTAGGTGATGGGGCTAAGAGGACCTCGGCTTTGGATTTAGCTACCCAAAAATCACATAACAAACATGGTCTGATGTCTGGATCCAAAAGTGATTTTTTTTCATGGGAAACTTATGAAATATATCTCTAATGGATGGAAACTTGTGAAGTCTATATTTTTATATCATACAGTCACGATTCATTAAAAAACATATCTGATGGAATTTTATTGTTTTACTCTGTGTGTGTGTGTGTGTGTGTGTGTGTGTGAAGTGATTTCCACAAATAACCCACAGAAAAATTATAAAGAACATTTAACAAAAAAGTTAAGATCTACGTATACTTGTATAACAATAAACCAAACAAGGACCTCTAAGGGTCAGACGTGCTATTGTTGACAATGAAGCATTCCCACAGGGGAACATAGCGGGAATATTGGAAGCCCCCTTTCAAGGCAGCTGATGCATTTCATGTTAATAGTGCAGATTTAATCCTCATTTATTTTTAATTGGTGATTGTCGCCACAGTTTACACAGGTTTTTCAGCCAGTGGGTATTTTTTCGTAAACAAACTGAAGATGACTTTAAAAATAACAATAGAAAGACTAGTTTTTTTTACTGCATTGACTATTTTTATATCCTGCTTACGCCTATATTGTATAAGATTTGTTAAAATGTTTACCATGTGCGTCCGTCCTTCAAACAAATCAAAAATTAATTATGCTAGTTTATAGAATTTCCAAAATAATGGCAAACACTTCAAGAAATAAGTGTATATAGTATATGATATAGTATATGATAAGAAAATGATAAACCGAAGTATTCCTGAAATTAAAGATCCACCAACGAAACTTTCTTCATTAGATGCGACACAGCGCCTAATTACCAATGGGATGGGGCTATTTTAGTCTTGATGCACCGAGAGATAGATTTTGTACTCATTATTTATCTGCTTTTATCATTTGTAAATTTTAAATTCATTTTAGCCAATTTAAACAAGATTCATATAATGTAAATTACTTCATACTAGAAATATTATGTATATGTATAAAAGTTAAATAGTCTGATGTTAAGTTATATTGCAACAACACAGATCTTAAATTCAAAAATATCTGAAATGTTTTTGGAATGGATAATTTGAGAAATTCCAATGGACCGCGAAAGAGGAGAAAATTACAGAGACTATATGGTTTCCCTGATTCTATTTCTTTTAAACTAAAAAAAAAACAAGTCATTGCAGAAATTTATTTAAAGATCATTTTATCAATTTATACCCATAAATTGAGAAAATGATCTTTAAATAAATTTCTGGGTCTCGAATAAATCAATTACAAGAAATGTACCAATAAATCATTCATATTTGTTCAATCAAATTTTAAGATAATCTTGTAACAGCGCGGCACAAAGTCTATAGCAGATCCATCAAATTTTCTATAAATGAGAGGCATACAGATAGATGGAAGAACGGACGAATATGATATGGTGTATGGCAGGGCATCAGTACCAATTCAAAGACCAGTTTAACCGACAAGCAATTTCTCTTCTTTACGCAAATATTTGTGTAAATTTTTGCGAGTAAACATTTGTTTTTAAGTTGTATCCCATTTTTATGCCCTGCAAATAAAACATTTGCGGCAATATATATATAATGGGTTTGCTGAAATATCGAAAGGCTTTATACTGACATTTGCTTCATTTGGTTGAATTTCGAGAATCGCACAACAATAGCCTTATACTCAATGAGTTTATACCCAATGGTTTTCAATTATGCATAGCAAAAAGTCTAAAAGCAACTATAAACTGCATTCATTCAAAATATCTGTATCTTGTAGATACACATACCCGTATAATCTGTTCAAATGGTTTATTAAAATATGCTTGTATCGCAGGCGCTTTCTAGGCTGAATAGCCACAATTGCAGTTGAATCTATTCGAACATCGTCGTCTATTATATTGTTTCCAGTATTTTAACGCATGGTGTGCTTTTGACTTAATACCAAAGAATATACGAATATATAAATGAAACAATGTACACTAAACCAGTGTAGGAGACTCCATGGTGAGGAGTAGAACAGATTAGTCATGCGAAGAGTTGAACTAAATCGGTTGGAAAATCAATTTTGTACAAAATTTTATTTAACTCTCTGCTCTGTGTAGTCCGATTTCGAATCTGTATGTGTTCTGCAATTCTTCATGCAGCTTCTTACTCCTTCCCTTGGCACAATGCTTGGCACAAGGGATGTTGCGGCTGCTTCGAGGGCGAGTGGCATTCGAAATTTTTGCTAGAAGTAGAAATCACTACATGTTTGCTTGTGTTTTCGCGTTCTCACTGAATTAAAGCCCAAAACATTTCGTATTTTATAATTGGTGCAATTTCTTGCAGAGCTGCGATTACCTCCCAAGCCGACAACGACGTCGACACCTTACGTGCACACAAGTCCTAAGCCGCGACGGAAGCAGCAACCCGGCCACAACAAGGGCCTCAATGAGGTGGTGCGCGCAAAGGAGAACCATTTCACAAATCAAATGCAGGAAAACGACGTTCTTGGTGCCGGAGGTTCTACCATAGAAGGCGGGCAATCCCAAGGTGGACTTGGCATCGCGGCAAGTGGTAACGTCAACGGCGGCATGATAAACGGAGCGGAAGGTAAGTTACGATTTAGAAAATTCCTTAAGTGCTGCTGCAGTTTGTGAAGTGGAAGCAGCAAGAAGAAGAAACAACAGCGACGGCAGCCATGACGGCGTTGAATGAAGTCAGGCATGAGCAGTCGTATGCACAAGGACAAATCAACATACACACAATCACACAGTCTCAGTAACAGGAATACACATTATTCGAAGCTGAGCACACATCTTCCATAGACTGAACACCGCATATGACCGAACGACCACAAACTGCTAAAGGGTGGCCAATATCTCACTGCTTGACAGTACCGAATTCAAACCTAACGCCAGACACCACCACTGACTCGACCGGTTGCATGTTCGACAGCAAGCCACAACATACTTATACTTATGTGCACGGGTTAAACGAATACGTGACGCTCGCCAGGACAGAAGGAACGGCATCCGCCAACATTGCACTTCTGCATCTGTTGTCGAGCGCACTGATTTAACTCAAGAGCAGCATTTAGGTGACACTCGGAGCTCTCGAAATCCCCTTTGAAGTTAATTTTCCGGCAGTCAGTTTCAATATTCTTCCACTGCGTCTCCGAAAACGGCAATGATGTCAATGGCAAAGTCTGCGGTTACCCTGGTGCACGTGTTCTGTGTGGTCTGGACCAGCAGAAGTTGCCGTAGTCAATGCCGTCACCAAAAAGCGAGCCCGAAAGAGATAGTTTCGAGTCGCTTGGTGCATGAAATCAGTAAGACGACAACGTCAAACGACAAAACCACTTCAGAAATCAACAAAGTTAACTACCTAAATAAACTTGACGTCAACCAATTTTTATTGCCAAAATGGACAATTACTTTGGACGATATTAACAGGAAAACGATTTCGTTTCCAATTTTCCGAATAGAGCCGTAAGGATTCGGATCAATGCAAACTAGTCTACATTTTAGGTACGTTGGAAAAGTATTCAAGTTTGGGCTTATCTCAATTATCATTGCTGCCATGTATAAAATATTTAACAACAAAATTTCGCTAAAGTTTAGCTTAGATTTCGAATAATACGCTTTACATATAGAGCGAAATTTTCCTGATAGTTTCGCATACCCTTTTAACCACAAAAGGGACAAAACGAGTCTGTTTTTTGGTAGTTGTGGTGAATTTTTGATCTCTTAATTGTAAAAAAATCCACGTAATATTAGACTTGTTAAATTCAGGTATGGTGCCAATTATTATGTTGTTTTTAATTCAGCTTCAAATGCCAAATTCGGTGTATCTTAAGTTAATTCAAAATAAAAAAAAAATCCTACACGGATAGAGATGGGAACATGGACTACCATTTTCATATTTAAAGTTCATATTTTAGATTCGAGGTCGATCACACTCTACTGTACAACATTATATATTATTGGATTGTGATTGTGCAATGAAAATGCAATGAATTTGAAAAAGAAAAAAAAAATTTTCATATCGTAGCATATTTGACTGAGCGTAGCCCAATTTATAAAACGTGTTACTCTTTATAAGTATAACACTTTACACAAAATAAAATGAGCCACGCTCCTCAAAATTTTAAAATAAATTATAAAATTCAGGCGAAGTCGTAGTCGAATGCAAAAAGAACTTAGTCTCTATCTAATACCGTTTCCGAGATCCTTTCGTTCATTCGGACGGGCAGACGGACATGACTTTATCGACTCCTCCATCACTCCTGATCATAATGAGGGTAACTTTGGGCGGTCTCCGACTATTATTCCTACCTGATACATACATTTGCACAAAACCAATAGGCTCTTGTACCTTTGGTACAGGGCCTAAAAAAGGTAAATTTCAACATATTTAAATAACAATTGAAATATTTTTTATCACATTTACTTTAAGATTAAAACATTGTATGTCCAAAAACATAATAATGATTAAATGGGACCTCATTTTACCTTTCCTAACTCAAAAATTTTGTTCTTAATGGATTTGATCAAATTTACAAATATGTAGTTGCTACATATTTAGTTGCTATGATTCAACACCCCCACATGTTCACAACTAATCATTCTGAAGGATACGGAGCGCAGTAGTTGAATTCCAGATCTTGAAAACTACCCTTACCATTTCGGAACGTATGCCGAAATTTCACTTAGATATTATGAGTGGTTCTTTCCTTAAATCGCTTCAATAATGTTGAAATCCGTTGGGATCATTCAAATCAAACTTTATTTAGTAATAAACACCAATTTTCACTTGTTCCTCGTTTCTCAGCCCTTTTGCTCGATTCAGTTTAATAACATTTTAAATAAAAATGTACCACAATAAAACAAGTAAGGAAATTTCAGTCGGGCTTAACCGACTGTACCAGTTCAGGTCGCCTAACACATGACCACTTCTCACTGCGCGAATATGAATGACAAGAAAAGAGAAGACGGTCGTTCAAATTCAATTGCTTATAAAATCGTCATTTATTATCCGATTTTGTTGAACTCTGTTCGCTTTGCCGCTCTTAGGCACTTGGAACACCCAATATAATTAAAACCAATTTGATGACGCTGGCGCAGACAGGTGGGGAGGGTCGTCAGTGTCTACAAAACACTCGCACGAAAAAACAATAAATGAAAACTCGCGTTTATATAAATTTAAAATAAATAATTGTAGCGCGCTCGCTTCTTTAATTTAATACAATATTAGTGTATATCAAACGGAGTATATTAACAACATTCGTATAAAATCAAAGCGTAACTATGTACAAACAAAACGTAGCGTTCGCGGGGGTGGAAGTATTTAAACTAAACTTGACTTAAAACTAGCGAAAACTAACTAGCAGGAGTGCTCGGCGATTGGCAACGCTAGCGCCCTCTATTACTTTAAACAAATGTCACAACAAATTCAAATTTGGCGCTAACATTACCGCCCGCCTTGCAGCATCACTGTGCAAAAAGTTAAAATTTAACAAAAACTTAATTAAAAATTCAAAAAAAAAATTAAAAAATCAGAAACAAATATCAAAAAAAATCCGGTCCGGATTGATAGACATCCCTCTCCAGAAGTATGCGGTCCACACCCCGCTCGACCCGTGCCTCATCATTTACATCAATATTGGGGCCACACCTCGACCGTAAAACCAACATACAATATTCTTGGTTTCCAGCTCGCGTCGTTCGCAATCCAAGGCGTCGTACCGCACGCTCGCTGATGGTAGAGGTGGGCATGCACGGGTCAAGCAACGCTCGTTCGATACTTAAGCGCCCGTGGACCATAACCTTGACACCCGCAGTAGGTCTCAACACAGTCCTACTGCGAACGGTTAGCTCCATCGGAGGGGATTGACGCCGAACCGACACTCTCCGATTGTTCTGTGATACCACGAGTGCACCAGACAGCCGAGGCCGCTTGTGCACCGGGGAACGATTTCGGTCCGACGCCGTAGGAACACTAAGGTCTCCTAGGCGCCGGCGATCGAGCGCGGTTTCGGCGTCCAGCAGGCCGCTTTCTTTGACGACGTGCACCACGTCTCTCACTTGTTTGGGGGGGAGCGAGAGCCCTGGGTACCTCAGCACTGAGTAGCCCAGCCTCCGGATCTAACTCAACCACCTCGTCTATCTCCAGAACTGGAGACAGCTCTCGACGCTCCTCCGGCGTACGATACTTGCGCAGAGGAGCTGACCGCGGTTTGGCTGTCTCCAAAGCTGAAGAGAGCGCTCGACGTCCCTCCGGCGTGCGATACTTGCGCGGAGGTGACGGAGGTACGCTCAGGGTGGGAATTGAGATCCTTCCCTTCACCCCATGCAGCAGCCGGTGGTGTTTCTCTCCGCAATAGTCCATAGCCAAAAAATCCGGACATTGCCGTAAAGGGTTGTCGCCTTTGCTCACGCGACAAACAATAGTGCTTTTAGCACGAACTGGTCTTCGTCCACTCTCCATTAGTTGGCTGTAATTAAACACTTATGGTTCCGAAACAAAAAAAAACCATTATTCGATATACAGACAACCAGCTTGACCATAGGACGTGTCACTTCACCACGACCTATTTCAATACCAGTTTTTCTTATTTTGCTTTCCCTCCCTGCGTACGTTTCAACAATGCGATCCAGCCGACAATCATTTGGGGGGAGATTTTTCTCGTGGTTTGCCACAATTTGTCCGACCTCAAAATTCGGTTGTGGGTACTTCCATTGAAATCTCAAAATCAAACAAACTTTATAATATTTTCCCAACACGTCTAAAAAACCATAGAACTGAGATGTACTCATAGAGGAGAAACTCACCAAAATAGGAATTTGGATATCATTTATCCGCACATATTCCTTCACAAATGTTTTCCCGGATTGCTGTGTAGATGCAGACAAGCAGTCGTCCCAATCCGTCTTCTCCAACCAAATTTTTTGCAACAAAATGTTGGTGGAAACGACTATTGGACCTAACCAGCCTGCCGGATCAAACAAACTAGCTAGCGATGACTGACAAGACTTCCCATTTCGTAAAAAACACCTCAGTGTCGAAGGGTTGCGCTGTAAAATAAAATTTGTCAGCGTTAGCCTTCCATCGAATGCCTAAAGTTTTTTCCGAAATAGCGTCTTCAATCGTCGAAAAAAGTTCATTCCGCAAAAAATCGCTAGGTATCCCTGCTAATACTTCACTATGATTCGCAGTCCACTTTCGCATTGAAAACCCTGCAGAATTCAATGCTACTATCAGCTCACCACGTGAGCGAATAGCGGTGGCTGCTTCATGAGCATCAGCAAGTGCATCATCCACATACATATCTGCCACTAGAGAATATTTATCCTGGATAAAAATAGGGGTGCTTTCCGGTTTTAAAAATGTATGATAAGCCAATTGATGTCGCTCATTGACATCAGGGGGGGCTACCTTGCACAAGTGCTGCAAGGTCAAACACTTATTAGCTTTCTCATCATAATTAAAATCTGAGAACCGGAAAAGCGCTGTCTTATTATACTCATGAACTGCTTTAGTTCGACTGAGCGTGAAGCTCCTAGCGGCTGCTCACACTGATATTCAGGGCGAACAGGAAGAGTGACCACATGTTTCACGTCACTATCGCTTCGAATGGTGTTGACGAAGTTTCGTCCACAGAACCCGTCCCCAACACTCTGCAAAGCCCTATTGGGAATACTCTCTAATTGCTGACCCAACCTTAACTTGGTAAAACAGGATACAATAGGAATCGTATTGCACCTGGTGGGGTGAGAGAGTGGACCCGTTAGAATCCACCCGAAAACAGTTTGTTGAGCCAGCAATGAACCCAAAACATTGTGCTTCAACCCATCCCTAATTATCTGGGAATAAATGTCACTGCCAATTAATAAATCTACCTGATCGCTTTTGAAAAACTGCGGATCAGCTAGGGGGAACTCAAAACTCAACCCTGAGGGCACAGTGACATTCCTACTGGGTAACAACCCAGTGAGCTTTTGCAAAACAAATACACTTGTCTCTAACTAAAAGAAAATCTGGATCAAGGGGCGATTTAATTTGCACAACAACAATAATGCACATAAACACTCAAATGCCAACCGAAAACTTGCGGAACTGGCAAATCAAAAAATGCAAACGCACGCAGGGGGTTTAAAAAATCAAACAAAAATGCTATACGCACCTGATGTATGTACTCAAAAAGTAGGGTACAATTATTTATTTTAAAAAACGCTCTGTCTGCGTTATCCGGGTTCGAAGGACCAAAAATGTTCGCTTTGCCGCTCTTAGGCACTTGGAACACCCAATATAATTAAAACCAATTTGATGACGCTGGCGCAGACAGGTGGGGAGGGTCGTCAGTGTCTACAAAACACTCGCACGAAAAAACAATAAATGAAAACTCGCGTTTATATAAATTTAAAATAAATAATTGTAGCGCGCTCGCTTCTTTAATTTAATACAATATTAGTGTATATCAAACGGAGTATATTAACAACATTCGTATAAAATCAAAGCGTAACTATGTACAATACAAACAAAACGTAGCGTTCGCGGGGGTGGAAGTATTTAAACTAAACTTGACTTAAAACTAGCGAAAACTAACTAGCAGGAGTGCTCGGCGATTGGCAACGCTAGCGCCCTCTATTACTTTAAACAAATGTCACAACAAATTCAAATTTGGCGCTAACAAACTCTTTGGATTTTGGCTAAGAGGGATGTTATCTCTATACTGGTGTACTCAATTTTTTTTGAGCCGAAGAAATTTTCACCCTAAGGGGTGATTTTATGGGGAAGGCGGGAGAGGTTAAAAAATTTAAAATAAACTTGTAAAATTCCGGAGCAGTCCTAGTCGAATGCAAAAAACGCGAAGTCTCTATCTATTACCGTTTCCGAGATCCTTTCGTTCATACAGACGGACAGACGGACATGGCTATATCGACTCTATCACTCCTGACCATAATGGGGGTAGCTTTGGGGGGTCTCCGACCATTATTTCTACCTGTTCCATACATTTGCCTTCGCCAATGCAATATAAAGAAAGAATAGCTGAAACTTGCAGCAGAAGCGTAAATAATCGATTGTGTAGTATAAATATGTGACGGCTGCAAAAATTCGAAAAAGCAAGCAAGCCCCGTATATGTAACGACACATTTACAGTTATTTTTAAAAAATAACTTGCAGCTGGTGCATAAAGGTTAGTACTCTTTACTCTATTATACTTTAATTGGGCTCTGACGAATGACGAATCATACATAAATGCGTATTAGCCGGAAACAAAAGAGCAATCGACCGTGTGGGTGTTCCAAGTCGAGCCAAGTCCAGCAAAAGTTGTTCTTTGCGAAGCAAATGGTCGCCTGTTTCTTCGGCCGAATGAGTAATGTGTTTAAGCAACGTAGGACGGTTAATTCTGAATGGTACACGACCATTTGTTTGTCTGAAGTCTTCGTAGAAATTCGCAAAACCAACCGCCTAAGACGAATCACCTTCCACCATGTTAGTGCAAGCTCTCACACATCGGCTACCACAAGACAGTTTTTGAGCAATCAAAATATCGAATTGATGGGTCATCCGCCATAATTTATCACCCAATGATTTCTTTTTATACGCCAAACATTAAAATAAACTCCGTGTTGAACGTTTTTTTACGCCCGAAGAAGCTGTTGATGCCTTAACAACCCATTTTTTGGAGTTGCCTCAATCGGAGTGGAAAAAACGCACCGATAATTGGTTTCAGCAAATTCAAAAGTTCATAAATTTTCATATAAATAGTGCCCTCGCATAGTATAGTACCACACCGCAAAATATGTAAATTGAATTGCCAGAAAGGAAATAAGAATGTTCGAATGTCTCTACTACAAGATACCCTGTGCCTAACGATTTGCGTGATGGCTACCCCATCTAGTGATCTGACAGGCCAACGACATGGAATATTTTCTTAGAAATCAAGCACAGTGCACCAGCTATATAAACATACCTATACAGTTTATTTTTCATACAATAATTCAAATAGGTTGGACAGATTTGAACAGCGGCTACAGCCCTTTTAGTGTTCCGATGTGGACTTAAATTGAAAAACTAACAATATCATATAATTTTTTCATGCAAACACTATAGGGTAACATACCCCCTTCCCTAGGGAAATGAGTTAAAAAATTAATAAGAGAATGTAAATATGCATATTTGAAGGTTCTATCACGTATATTCTCTAAAATCTCGTTTTCCACACGTACAGCCAGACAGACATTTCTGTATCGACTCAACTTTTGATGCTATCTGTACATACAATCATTTGCACAAACATTTGTATAAATGCTTTGCAATCTTGCTATCCAACCTTTATACTTTGAATATATCGCTCCGACTAAAACTACCAACTATTTTATTGCGTTACTCCCTCTTCTGTGCAGTGCTGCAACATTTGAAACACGATGCATAAGCAGAGCAACACGTTTTGCTTTTTGCGATCCTGCTACTGCTTTTCCCAGAGAAGAATCAAATATGAAAAACTCCGAAAACAAAACAAAGTAATATGAAGTCCTCAATTGGACATTTTCATTAAAAAGACTGAAGGCATGTCTTTTGAATAAAATATAAGAATTCCATAACAATTATGTAACACTAGCTTTTTCCCGAGACTTCGTCAGCGTAGATTTCGATAAAATGGTGCCTAACGAATTACTTTTTAGTTTTCATATCGTTTCATAAAAATATTCGGTTCTGGAAATCAATTGTCCAAAAAATATATATTGGATAGAGCTCTTAAAATAGAGATACGGCTGGTTCATATTGCGTTGAAAATAGTTTGAAATATCTATAAACTTCAACCAATTTTCTCTGTACCTCAAATTGATGCAAAGATACGATAAATTTTGTTTATCGCTTATATGGGGGGTGGGGGGTGGGGGT
Organism: Leucophenga maculata; assembly: GCA_035044805.1. Taxonomy (NCBI): domain Eukaryota; kingdom Metazoa; phylum Arthropoda; class Insecta; order Diptera; family Drosophilidae; genus Leucophenga; species Leucophenga maculata. Next base: position 30,229 of record JAWNNP010000732.1, read on the forward strand.
GGTGTTGGCTTATTGTCCCCTCCAATTTTAACCAAACTTAAAAGGTTAACTTCTCTTGGTGCTCTTAATATGTATATGGTTAATTAAGAGAGCGGAGAGAGCTGATATCTCAAAGGGAAATTGAATAAGAATCGGCCTTTGAGATAAGTCGATAACTTTACCTCGATTTTCACTAACACCCATTAGAAAAAAGATAGAGTTGTGCTCTGCTCCTCTTGAAATCATCGCAAAAAACAAAAAAACAAGTAAGAAAATTACAGTCGCGTGTAACCGACTGTAAGAGGCCGTGAACCAGTTCAGGTCGCCTAACAAACACACTAAATGTTCCCCTAGCTTATGACCAAGCTTATGACCACTTCTCACTGCACGAGTAAGTGCCTTATAAAACATTTTTTTATGTATGAAAAGAAAAGGGGGGACGGAAGCATCATAGGTCGTTCAAATTCAATTGCTTATAAAATCGTTATTTTACTTTTTTCTTTTGCCGAAGAAATTTTTAGGTTTGGTGGTGATTTTATGGGGAATTTGGGGAGGGCCAAAATTTTAAAATAAACTTGTAAAATTCCGGAGCAGTCCTAGTCGAATGCAAAAAACACGAAGTCTCTATCTATTACCGTTTCCGAGATCCTTTCGTTCATACCGACGGACAGACGGACATGTCTATATCGACTCCTCTATAACTCCTGACCATAATGGGGTAGTTTTGGGGGTCTCCGACCATTATTTCTACCTGTTATATACATTTGCACAAAACCAATAGGCTCTTGTACCTTCGGTACAGGGTCTAAAAATCAAACACTTTTAAAGGGGTTAAAACGGGTTATAACTGTGTTAACAACTGTGTATCAAAAAATATTTAATTTACAAGTGATGGGCAGCCAAAGGATTCACCTAGTTAATTGCCTCAAATACTATCAAAGGGGTCATCTTTGAGTATAATAGGTTGTCAAGAGACTCCCCATTTACAACGCGTCTATCTGAAAGGGGAATTCCCTAAGTGTGGGCTTCACTCAATATTGATTTCGCGAGTGGTTCACATCAGTAATGACAACATTTCGAACAGTTCGGACGTAGAAACAATTGTCAGCGAAGATAAAGTGCGAATACAAAAAATGTTAAAAGCAAAAAATCAAAGAAAGAAATGATATGGAAGATGCGATTGTTTTTATACCAACTGATGATGAAGAAATTCGCTCTGATAAAATTGCTGATACAGAAGTTCGGAACGATACCTCAGAGGAATCAGACACTATTTCGAATGTTGCAGAGCATATAAAGAATATTCGGTAATATTTGCTGGTATAACCCAGTGGCTATTGGTTCCAAATAGTCAAAAGCTTATACCTGTCCGAAAAGCAATACGTTATCCATTAAACAAAGTACGAAAACGAATTGAAGAACTGTTACAGTCCACTGTGCTATTATTTAAAAAATATATGTATTGTTATTTAGTGACCCAAAATTTGTTAGATATTTATCAATGTGAAGAGAGAAAAATTGTTTGCAACAACTTGGAACATTGTAGTAAAGAGCAACGGATACACGTGTTTTTCAATTTCTCCTACAAAATCTCATCTGTCCGCTTAGCTGTGACAAATGCAAATTCTTTCTTGTAAACATAGACAAACTGAATAGAAATGCTGGAATTCTAATTTTGGGTGGGAGAATTTTCCGAGTCACTGCTTCAATGATGTATTTGAGAATTAAAAAAATGTAACACGGTGACAACATAACTCTTGATCAAAACTTTTTCCCTTCTCTCGGCAGGTGTTCTTTCGGCAATAGGACCCTAGTAACTCTAAAAATTTATGGAAAATAAATAACTAGAGAGTATATGGCTTAGGTCATAGAGGTATTGAGAAGTAAGAACATTTCTATGAAAATATGACATGTGACAACTATTTATCCACTAATAGGTTGGCACCAAATAGATTTGCTTGCCCCCAAAAATGAAACGTTTTGAAACTCTTCTGCAATTTGATCGATGTTTCCTAATATAAGAAGTAAGAAAATCACAGTCGGGCGTAACCGACTGTAAGAGGCCCTGTACCAGTTCAGTTCGCCTAACAAACACATTAAATGTTTCCCGAGCTTATGACCAAACACATGACCACTTCTCACTGCGCGAATATGAATGAAAAGAAAAGGTGGGTCGTTCAAATTCAATTGCTTATAAAATCGTCATTTATTATCCGATTTTGATGAACTTTTCGGATTTTGGCTAAGAAGGACGATATCTCTATACTGGCATACTTACTTTTTTTTGTGCCGAAGAAATTTTTACCCTTGGGGGTGATTTTATGGGGAAGGGGGGAGGGGAGGGGCAAGTTTTTAAAATAAACTTGTGAAATTCCGGAGCAGTCCTAGTCGAATGCAAAAAACACGAAGTCTCTATCTATTACCGTTTCCGAGATCCTTTCGTTCATACGGACGGACGGACGGACGGACAGACGGACATGTCTATATCGACTCCTCTATCACTCCTGACCATAATGGGGGTAACTTTGGGGGTCTCCGACCATTATTTCTACCTGTTACATACATTTGCACAAACCCAAAAGGCTCTTGTACCTTCGGTACAGGGCCTAAAAACATGTTGTTTGTGAAAAATATTTACATATATATATAACTATTCCCATTCCATCACCCTTTATGATTTTGTGGTTTGAAAATTTGTATGGTATTTTATTTCATTCAACTTAGAAAACATGTGCCGGTATTTTTTACTGAAATCCTTATTCGAGTCCCACTGCTCATATTCTTACTTGAATTCTTATTCTCAAATCATATTAAATCCGCCCTACGCGTGTAACAAACTTTATTTTGAAAATAATTTACCTACTATAAAAACTATGTGTAAAGAGGATACCTATATTACAGTGAAATATTTGGTAGTAATCATTTGATATGTACACATATATGGGTACAAAGAAGAGATTCGCTGAGAAGAATCAATTGTCTTTAAACATATGTACTGGTTTACTTACACAATCAATTTGCAAAAGAATTAATTATATTATTACAATGCTTTTCCTGAGGTCCATTTTACGTATAGTCACATTTAAACTGCATTGACATAATCACAAATTTTACCAATCAATTTAACCCCCTTTTATGTGCCAACTAACTGCTATGCTTCGAATAAACATATTTGTGTGCAAAGAAACTATACGAAGAGGTTCATCTGGTTTATTTTAACACTGCTAAGCATACTTAACCAAACATTCTAATAACTTTTTTCTACTTTTTTTCATTTTTTTTCCCTTTTTCTCTCTCACTGACGGAATGTACTTGCAGTGCACACACAGTTGCCGACGCGTAACGGGTTTGAGAAGACCCACAAATCTCCAGCTGTAGTGCCATCGCCACGTTCGCCCTGGGTATTCACCAACGCCGGAACGCAGCTGCACTTTGGGATTAAACTGGCATCGCGCACCCTAACGATTTTATTATGCACTTTATCTCTGTATAAACTCATTTAAAACAGAACATCGCCGACCGTTGCTACGATTGCGACAAATGCAACGAACGCGATAGCCCAAGGCCTGGAGGACACCCAGCTCCAGCTAGAGCCCTCGGTTCGGCGTTAGCTTCAGCTCCTATTTAAACTCCAGCTCCAACATCAGCGCATCTTCGCCTGTGGCTGTGTCTGCAGCTGCGATTCCCGAAAAAGACTGGACGCCATGACAGCTGCTACCGCCGCAGTTGTTGTTATTATTGTTGGTGGCGGTAGCGGCATTGCACTACAGCTCCACGGTTCCAGAGCGCTTCGAGGCTGCGACCAGTGTCCTTATTAAGTCTTAGCGAGGCTAAGTATGTATGTATTTCCCCTACTAACACTATTTACATAGTTATACAAAATATTATCGAATTAAAAGCGAACGAAGCGAAACGAATACAACAAATAACAGTTACAAATAAATGTTACAAAATCGTAAAAAGTCCTTTACACCAAAACACACACATATGCTCACCCTACAAACACGCATACCAAGTCAGACCCACAAACCCACTCACTCACATGCATTCAGCAACTAAGCTAACCGATTCGATTGTGGATTTTTCTCAACAGTTTCAATTTCGAGTTTGACGCAGTTGCCGCCATTAGAGTCAAGACCAGCATATACAGCGCAAAATGTCATCTACATCCATCCATCGTTTGTTTGTTTGTTTGTCCTTGAGCGGGAAGTCGAAAGACTTAGGGACGGGCAAGCACGCAGAGCCCAAATAGACAGAAACTAAACGAAGTAAAATGCACCAAGCATAAATTTGATTGGAAAAAAAATAACATGAAAATTTTTTAGCAACTTAACATATTTCGGCAAGAAAACTTTTGTACAGCGTCTGCTCAGATATTTTTTATTGAATATTCTAACAATAAAAAGTTGCATACAGTTTTAATATGTATTTAATATGGATATATTAAAGATACTCTAACATCAATATTTAAAAACAACAGAGCCAAAAATCCTCTCCTCTTTTATATGTGAACCGCACAAAAGATATTGGTGGGATTACCATTTCTAAACTATTCAACACAGATCTGGAAGCAAAATAGACTTTAGTCATGCTCAGTTTCTACTTTTTAACCAAAGTGTAAAAAGTTTTTTTTTTTGAAATTTATAAAAGGAATTGAAGCTCCATCGAATACTCAAAAATAATGTTTGTATTGATTTTTTATCAGTTCGTCGACCCTAAAACTGTCTAATTTGTGTATCTTAAATTCTAACGAAATATTCAATATAGGTCCATATCGGATCATTCAAGTTTATATGGAAATATTTTGGTCCAAATGGGACCAATAATTTTAAAAAAATATGGCACACGGATCTATGTATCTTTCTTGTTTTTATGTTTTTTGCTATTATTATGTCCTAATACATATTTATGGTTGAAAAGGGTACGAGATAGTTCGAACCTATTTTTTGTTGTAAACGTAAAGGGTATTCTTTAAAGTTTTGGTACGCAACTTATTGATGAATGACCAGAGGCCTCTAAAAATATAATCATACGATTATATAATGTGACCACGTCATTGCATCAGATTCGCATGTTAATCGTCCTCCAGGATCGGAATCTACGAAGAATTCGAAGAAAATTTCAGCATGAAACTATGTGTCTATAATCAATTCCTAGCTCCCGCTGAGAAGAAGATTTCAGGTTGAGGTTTTTTAAGGAATTTAAGGTATTAAACAAGTAAGGAAATACAGTCGGGCGTAACCGACTGTAAGAGGCCCTGTACCAGTTCAGGTCGCCTAACAAACATATTAAATGTTTCCCGAGCTTATGACCAAACACATGACCACTTCTCATTGCGCGAATATGAATGAAAAGAAAAGGGGGGTTGTTCAAATTCAATTGCTTATAAAATCGCCATTTATTATCCGATTTTGATGAACTTTTTGGATTTTTGCTTAGAGAGACGTTATCTCTATATTAGTACACTCAATTTTTTTTGTGCCGAAGAAATTTTCACCCTAAGGGGTGATTTTATGGGGAAGGGGGGGAGGGGCAAAATTTCAAAATAAACTTGTGAAATTCCGGAGCAATCCTAGTCGAATGCAAAAAACACGAAGTCTCTATCTATTACCGTTTCCGAGATCCTTTCGTTCATACAGACGGACAGACGGACGGACGGACAGACGGACATGGCAATATCGACTCCTCTTTCATTCCTGACCATGATGGTGGTAACTTTGGGGGGGTCTCCGACCATTATTTCTACCTGTTACATACATTTGCACAAACCCAATAGGCTCTTGTACCTTCGGTACAGGGCCTAAAAAATAACACCTCTTCCAATCATGTTAGACTCATTTCTGATTCATCTTTTTACAACAAATTTAATAAATATTTTTTTTAATGAACCAGACAATTTTTTTAATTTGACGAAATGAGCTGATCAAGCCATGTACTGAGGCTCAATGAAAAATACACCAGCAGGACGAATACAATTCCCGAAAGCGTACAAACTATCGTCAATCACAGTCAAGCCAATTGCCAGATAGCTTAGATCCTTTGTATAGGCCCGAATCTTCGCTCATGAATGTCGAATGTGAAGTCGAGTTTGCAATGCCAGCTGCAAGAGATCTGATTTTCAACAAGGGGGGACCTAACTCTAAAAGATAGATTCGGCATTTCATACAGAGTTGTCTCCTGTTTGACTTCAGCCATATTTAAAGACATTGGGTTTACTGATGAAAATGGGATCATGAAAAAATAAAATGTAGAGAGTCCGTTCGCGTATGACCGTTATGCGACGCCCTTTTTCATGTCACGTCTTCTTTTATTTTATTATACTTCAAATTTCAGACCTATACTTCACTATGTTAAAAAGTTACAGACTTTTGGCTCTCACTTTCTTAAACGAGGCTAAGTACATGGCTAGTTCAGCTCATTTCGTCAGATTAAAAAACAAACAAGCAAGAAACTTACAGTCGGGTGTAAGAGACCTTGTACCAGTACAGGTCGCTTAACAAACACATTAAATGTTTCCCTAGCTTATAACCAAACTTATGACCACTTCTTAATGCACGAACAAGTGCCTTATAAAACATTTTTTTGTGTATGAAAAGAAAAGGGAGGACGGAAGTATCATAGGTCGTTCGAATTCAATTGCTTAAAAAATCTTCATTTATTATCCGATTTTGATGAACTTTTTGGATTTTGGCTTAGAAGGACTTATCTCTATACTGGCATATTTTTTTTGTGCCGAGGAAATTTTTTTTTTTAATACCTTAAATTCCTTAAAATACCTCAACCTGAAATCATTATGCTTCTCATCGGGAGCTTGGAATTGATTTTAGACACAAAGTTTCATGGTGAAATTTTCTTAGAATTCTTCGTAAATTCCGAAATTTAAACTAGTGAACAACCTTTTTTTTGGTGTTTTCCCATACCAATCCATCGACCAATTACATATATGATTTTTTTTAAACTTCTTCTTTTTGAAAGTCGATATGGTAGCTTCTTTTAAACCGGCGCCTTACATACGTAAACCACTGGGCGTGTCCCACGACTTTTTAAGCAAGTTCTCATACCAAACTATTAGATATAGATGATATACGATTTGAAGTACCATTGGAATGATATTATTTTTTTCATTGCCTATTTATATAAAAATGAATGTATGCCTGTAGATCTCTAGGTTTCTGATATATTAAAACTATATTAGGGAGGGGGCGATGCCTTGCCCTCATAATTGTTTTTATATAAAGTTTGTCATTCGTTTGTATCCATTTGTGGTATATTCATTAAAATGTAATTGTTGGTCAAAATCGGAGGGGGCGGGGTAGCGCCCACTTATAGGCGATAAACAGAATTCAACATATTTTCCCATGCATACATGGATGACATTTGGTAGACATGCTAATAAAGACTTTTGATCCCTGGAAAATTTAATAGTGGATATATTTAAATGCTAAAAATTAGGACTTCTACTAGGACCGACCAAATCTAAAATATTTGAAACAGAATATAGAACTTGTGAAGCGAGAATTTGAAGTTCGCTCCTCACATAATTTAATAATAACCTCGTTCAGGTGCATTCATGCAAATTTCTAAAGGGATTCCGTTGCGATATCTCCATATGATAAAAAATATTGAAAAGACCACCGCTACAAAAACTTCTCAAAATTCGCGGGAGCGTCCAATAGAACAGCTACATTTGGACAGTTCATTTGCATTAGTCAAATCTGTTGGTTAATATTCAGTCACTAAAAACAAATCACCATGGCAATTTACAGAGTGGTCTAATATGTTTTACAATGTGTAATTGCGTTTTCTTCAGTTGCACTAGAGTTAAAGTAAGAGGCAGAGAGAGAGAGAGAGAAATTACAAGATGAAGAAAACTTGCAATGGCAGCTTGTGTCATTTGCTGCCTTCTTTAAGTAAATAATGTTAAAGTGTTCTACGCCCAAACTATGCAACGGATTTTGATACAATATCGTGCCCCCTTGGACCTTTCCAATACAGCCAAGTAATTGGTACTCAACTCTTTTGCCATCGCTTAAAGATATGAAATATTTCAAATGCGCTTTAAACTTTTTAATTTTCATTTAAAATTCGTTTATTCAAAAACGCCAAAATAAATGCAATAATTCAAAATTCGCTTAATTCAAAATGAAGGACAACGATTAAATGGAACATCACAAATGGAATAAAATACAATCTATAATTCCACAATTATTTCAAATAGTTTAAATGCTAATAAAGTGATTGTTGCATGAATTTAGGCGCAATTGTTGGTGGCAAATGGCGGCAGAATCAGTTTAAGCAATGATAGCTATAACAAAAGCAACAACAAATACATCGAAATAAATTTAACACAAATCGCAACGACAATAGAAACGATTAAAACACAAAAGTTGGCAATGCGCAAACAAATGAAAATTGTTAAAAGCCCTTTGGCGAGGCAATAGCACAAATTACGAATTATGAAAATATTTTCATATTTTGCATATAAAATTTTATTTAGACTTCCAAATGCATAAACTCATAGACACACACACACACACACACCGTACACGTATACATATTCATGTGTATTATTGTACATTAAGTATATATATATATATGTATAAAAATATATATATATATATATATTTATGTGTATGTATAGATTCGAATGTAATCGCATAATTGCATTCAGCAAGAAAATTATGCAATAGGCTTTTCCAATGCAATTGCAACACATTTTCACATAATGTGTACAAACAATTTTATACATGCATATGTATGTATGTGAAAAAAAAAACAAACAAATACATACTTACGTACAAATGTAAGTGTATAAGCATTACATTAGCGATAAAACAAGTGTTTATCAAAACACGAGAACGATAAAAATTTAAAAAAGAATGAAATAACCAATTGAAAAAAAATAAATTCAGTTCAATAAAATTATAAACTAAGCACTATATACAAATCCACATATATCCTTATACTCCTATGCTGTACAGATATATTTACATACATATAATAAGACAACTGACTTTGTTGAACGAGAAGAACTACTAATATTTGTGTATTTACTTCAAATCAATATCAGTGGGTATTATGTATGATATTTTCTTTCCATAGATTGAGTGCGATTAAAATGTTTACACTATACAACAAATTGCCAAATGCTTCGGCCACTCTCAGATCAAGAATTTCAACGTTTTTCAATAAAAGATTAAACATTATCTTTGGTACAGGATATTTATTTTCAGACATGCGAACATGGCTCTATCGAATCTGGCTGTTGTCAAGTTGCAACACTGTCTATATGAATAATTGTGAAAGCCAATGCAAATAGATAGAGATACACAGAGAGAGAGAGAGAAAATAGGGCCTTGTGATATGTCGATAGCTCTTTCATGATTTTGACTACCTTTGGCACAATATTTTAGAAAAAATAAGACATTGTGCATTGCTACTCTTGAAAACTTTTCAATTAAAAACAAGTAAGGAAATTACAGTCGGGCGTAACCGACTGTAAGAGGCCCTGTACCAGTTCAGGTCGCCTAACAAACACATTAAATGTTTCCCGAGCATATGACCAAACACATGACCACTTCTCACTGCGCGAATATGAATGAAAAGAAAAGGGGGGTCGTTCAAATTCAATTGCCTATAAAATCGTCATTTATTATCCGATTTTGATGAACTTTTTTGATTTGGGCTAAGAAGGACGTTAACTTTATACTGGTGTACTTTGTGCCGAAGAAATTTTTACCCTAAGGGGTGATTTTATGGGGAAGGGGGGAGGGGCAACATTTTAAAATAAACTTGTGAAATTCCGGAGCAGTCCTAGTCGAATGCAAAAAACACGAAGTCTCTATCTATTACCGTTTCTGAGATCCTTTCGTTCATACAGACGGACGGACGGACGGACAGACGGACAGACGGACATGGCTATATCGACTCCTCTATCACTCCTGACCATAATGGTGGTAACTTTGGGGGGTCTCCGACAATTAGTTCTTCCTGTTACATACATTTGCACAAAACCAATAGGCTCTTGTACCTTCGGTACAGGGCCTAAAAAATCAAGCGATTACTTAACGTTTAAGAGGGTTAAGAAGGGTGGTAAAGTTTTTTATTTGCCTATTTATATAGATTGTCATTGTTCAAAAATAAAGTTGGCAACACCGATCCATTCGTAGATAAAACAGACGCAATTTGAACAAGATTTGTGTATTACGGGCCCTTTTTAGAAAATAAAATCATACATCTATTAATCCTCGAAGATCCCAAAATGTATTTTAAATATATTTGATAAGTTTGGCGATATTAATTGGGTTGGCCACGGGAATATATGTATATATTTTATACTCTAGCCGGAAATATCAAATAGATGAATCTCATTTGTAAAGCCATATCACTGCAACCCATTAAAATATCAGTTTGTCAGAAAGATTGTAACACATTAAAAGATAAAATCTTGTCAAATCCGTTTATATGTCCGTCTGTTGTTCTATGAAAGATAAACAGATAGAGATTAGATAGTTAGGCTGTCCTAATAGCTTTTCATAGTATATAAGGGTATTACCCATACAAACGTGTCCTCACTGATTGAGCTTTTGTATGACATTTTAATTTATATTCATTGGAAAGCGAAGGCGAGGCAGTTCTTTCAGTTTGATCGTAAAACGCTTGAACAACCTTTACTCATACAAATGATCTATTCATCTCTCTCTCTCTATCTGCCTATGTCTCTCTCTCTCTTGCTCTTGCTCGATAACAAATTTATGTTTGTGTGAAATGCTGTTCTTGAGCCTCTCACTAAATATTACTCTTGTCAGTGAAAACACACTTTTCAAATGACCTAGTGTATGTTGCAGATATGGTCTCTCTCGAGTCAAGTACTTCTCCATCTTTCACAAATTCAAAGCACCCCTAAAATCTTAAATTAATGGTGCAGAATTGGTTTAAAGGTTACCTCGTTCAACCATTATTCAAAAACTCAGTAAAAATTTCTTAAGTGCTTAGTTGCCCACTAAAAATACGCATTGAAATCGGTTCTACCAAAGATAATGTTTCTTTTATTTAATTTCGCTGGTAAAACAATTTCAAAGCTAGAGATGCTTCACCGCAAAATTTGGTAAATCGAAGTCTTACAATTAGATTCTCCATACATTTTGGTGAAGCATTCTAGCTTCGAATTTGTTAAAACAGTCTAAACACTCCGGCAGTGACGGAGTGACGTACGGATGGAATGCCCGACTTTTTTGGTTTGACTCATATTTCTCATATTTTCAATCTTATGAGGTCCGATTAGTAAGGTCTTTCTCCCAGAAAAATTTTCACAAATATTTTTGTATTAAAAAAAAGAATTAAAACAAAAAATTTTATATGTAAAACGTTATAAGTACGTTGGGAAGCATATATCATTAGTTATTACTAAATGGCTTGTGCTGGACCTTTTCACATATAAATAATATATTCTTAGCCTAAATACGAAACATCGAACAATATTGTAGTGTACTCTTCTCGTTTAAGCAAATCAACAAATAGAAATACAAATTTTTATACATATAATGACATATAAAAATGCAAGCGTAAGTCTTCCGATTCGAAAAATGAATGACAAGAAATAGTTTTTATTGTGATTAGATTCGTCGATTATTTTTTACATGTTTTAACAGTTTGTGAGAAAGAGATATTTGTACCAAAACTATAAGCAACTACTTTCTGAATTCTATGAATTTGTGTAATTTAAATAAAATTCTCAGAAATAGTTTTTCGAGGATGTTACAGGTGTGTAACTATTTTAGACTTTCAGTTAAAATTCCAAATAGTGGGAGATATACGAAGCAGAGTTCTACGTGGGTATATCTTCCAGTGAATGTTAAAATTGTTATATATTAGCAGCAGGAGATTATAAAAAGCATGCATACCCAATTTTAAATCGACGCAGAGATATGACTTAATTCGCACTGACGCACTGCCAGACTGGCGGAATTGGCTAAAAATATTTTTCTCTTCGAGGTCAAAATACAAGTACAATGTACTTTGCGGAGCCTGTGATGCTTCATATAACACTATTAAAATATGTGTGAAGAATATTAGTATCGCAGGATGCACGCGATGGCTTTAATATTGATCGAAATGTCAGCTTTTAATTTAAAGATTAATTTGAAAACAACGAAAGAATTCAAATGCAAGTCGACTAATGCAACTATCTATCATCACTAGCAAACATCCAGCCATTCAATACGAGCTTGTATTGTGCGATTGCATATGCAAAACAATAGTTTGTCTGACTATGTTGTATACGTATTTAATCTGCATATCTGGTGCGAGCAATATTTTGTTCAAATAATTTATTTTGCAGTGCCACGGATACACTTACTCTTGGTCACTGCAGTTGGATGTGAGACATGGAAAACATTTCTGCAAATCTGTAGAACTTCAAAATGGGGTTTGGTGCGGCGGGAAAACAAGTGAGCTACAGCAAAACCAGAAATCAAAGTCCACTTCTCTGGGTCCGACGTTGAAAGCGTGTATCCGTTCCGTTCGCTTATTGTTTGGATATGTTTGCATGTGGCATTTGTTCTGGCGCTCTTGTCGATATTAATAAGCGGCAAATTACGCATGCGAATGCACGTACGAATGCCACAATCACAATCACTGCCATAGCCACATCCAGAGCCACACCCCTTTCCGTCCTATTGCAACGGAGTCATCGTCACATTCAGTACCTCCTTACCTCGCATGGACAGGATTGTGATGTTGTCTATGGTGATGCCATTAATGACCATTGCAATGGAGGCCAGTTTTGCATTATGCATTCCCGTCTGTTTTCGCCGCTCAGCACTGAAGCGTTCCTAATGCGTACTTGCGACACAGACACGCACCGCTTCGCAACGCACATTTTTGACGGGTGTTTCAAGAGCGGGGCGCCACTTCCGCCCTTTTGCTGTTTGCTGCAACAATTCATTGAGTCCGCGTGGACACTGGGCGATAAGAATTAAGCCTTCAAGTGCACTTGCCCATCGACTGCCTGGACTACATTGACGTTCGACAGTGGCGGACGTCGAAGTACAAGGCGAGTCACTAGTCATCACCATTAGTAGTCACAGTGTAAAAGTGGACTCTGGATGCGATTGTATTCACAGGCACATACTAACTCGATTTTTATGCAATCCAGACGCTTTCTGGCCTCATTGTCGCTAATTTAGCTGGCTTCGCTAGCAGCAAAAGAAATCCGGAATCGCATAGCTGAGTGCCATTTCAGCGTCGACTTCATTGCTGATTCAGCCCTTTCCGAAATTGCATAGACACAGGGGCATACAGGCACATGCACTTGCATATATAGCACACACACACACTAGCAAGAACACTCACATGGAAACATAGTAGCGCTGATAATGTTTTCGACATTAAATTCCCATTAAAATGTGTTTTATTGCACTTGAAGCTGTACGCATAATTTACTCGCCTCCTGCATGACGTCAAATGCACCAAAGTGCAGCATTTTTCCCATTTGCTCTTATTTCAATGAAAGTATGCTCGAATGTTTGTATGTATGTATAGTAGTGTATTTGTGTGGATGTGTATGTATGTATATGCATGTGTATGAGCGAGCAAAGATTTGTGTATTTGGTCGAGTGGGCTGTTGAGCCTTTGTGTTGCAACTCTGCTTGGCAAATTCTTTGTTTTTGAAGTGTGAATGTGTTGGTTTTAGTTTTTCTTACCATTTGCACATATTGCGAAAGGGTATTATCAGTTTTTCTGATAGTTTGTAACGCACAAACGGCTACGTAGATCCCATAAATTATATATATGCTACATCAACTCGTCGAAAAGATTCGATCGATCCAGGTATATCTGTCTGCCTTTTGATAGTTGTTGCAACTTTTTTGCTTTTGTATGAAACTTTTTTATTGCAGTCAATATAATGGAGGGACGTTTCACTTACATATTAATGGGCATGATCGTACCACTTTAGGGGGTAGTTGTGTGAACAACTTTTTCGTCGCAAGCTAATTACACAATGTAAAACATCGTGTGTAGGATATCAGAACATCGGTTCTCCCAAAGATATATGTAAAGATGTTTGGTTAATTATTTATTCCCATTCTCCTTATTTTCCAAATTGTTTTTCAATAAATGATTTTTGCACTTTTTCTTAAATTTGACTTTAACAATTTTTAACATTGACCATATTTTTCTCTGATCCATATTTTTATATTATCTACAAATCAAACACATTTATACAATACTTGTGTGTGGTACAATCGCCCGATTACTATAATACGATCATTTGATAGATCTTTCTAACTTTCCGTTTCCTCACTACGAGTATTTCATTATGACTGACAAAATTTAATATCATCAAGCAATCGTTATCCTTGAATTTGGATGATGGTTTTCTTTTTGCATTGCAATGGGCTGGCTTTGATCAATAATATGTTTCTCTGGACTTCACTCAACTGCTTCTTGATTCTGCTCACGAATCAGTCTATATACTGCGGTTTTTAACAAAAACTCTGTCATTTCCATAATTTTATTCCAAATATTTTTTTTTGCTGATCTATAATTTTTGCTTCACCTAAATTATTTAACACTTCCATTTATTCTTACAATTACAGGCCTTATCTGTATCTAAACCATTTCCTAAATTTCTAACTTTTAAATCCTTGTTTCGACATATTTATAAAATCGTTTCAATTGTCATAAGGTGAGTTCTGCCCAAAGCATTTACATCTTATCCGATGTTAATTCTAATGCTCGACTAACTTTACGGCGATTTATTTCTCTTTTGTTCAATGTTAGATGTTCTTAAAAACGTCCTAATGCAAAATTTTAACGTACACACGATCTCATTTCTGAGGTTTCAGTACCCATACGCATACGTGTTTGCAGTTCATATCAACTAAAAACATGATATGGTTGCTCCTTTAGAAGGTTTGCTTGAAATATATATCGATAAGCGTACGCTTCGAATTTTAGGTGTTCTGCATACAAACCTACCATTAACAAGAATCATTTTAAAGCTCCGGCTACCATTTTTTAAAGCTCCGTGTTTTGTTTATTTTCCTTTTTAATTTTTTAGATTTCCAGCTAGGGTCTTAGCTGGAAATATAAGAGACTAGGTTTTTTTCTTGAAGTTTTCAGAGCACCGAATCTCGTGCTAAAGGTTTTTTTTACGAACATAAGCATCATATTATTATATTTAGGCCTTACAAAAACCCACCATCCACGAATAAATTTTGGACTTTTTTTGTGCTTATAGCCGAATACCGAATAAAAAGCATTGCCTTTATACAAACAGTCCGCCTTTTTATGGGTCTTTCAAATTTCTTATTTAAGACATTTAGACTTCAAATTAAATTAGAAAATGAAAAAGCCAACATCAGACACCTTAAGCTCCATAGACGCCTATGACCCATTCTAAGTTGGTATGTTTGTTATATATTGTATAGCAATTGCCATTAAATGTTCATTATAGAATATAACCCCAATTCAATCCTATGTCCTAGATATGGATGCTAGTTCAGAGAACTTCTTTAGGGAACTATGTGATGTGTTGCATCCTTATATTTCATTCTATTGTCAAAATTGTATACATTATCTCTCATCCTTCTTATGTTGGGTAGGGTATGAAGTATTAAATATTAAACTTTCTCAGCTTTCGCTTGAATACCACCAATCGAAGTGTTTAGTAGTTTGGATAAGTTTTTTTTTTATGCTAAAAAGTTTATACAATCTCTGAAATATTATATTTAATTTATTGACCCAAGTAAAAGGTTGGTTTTACTTTATGTTTTCTAGGAGTCATGAAACACATAAATACATATGTACGTATGTACATAATTATGAATGAGTTTATAGTGTGTACATCATACAACTTGCGTATGCTGACCAAAAAATTATTTCGAGTGCTTCTGGCATAACAGATAGGCCAATAAATTGATTTGCGTGCAACGCTTTGTCAGTTTTATGAAATTCATACAAAACCCAATAATATTTGCTCAACAGATGTGCAATGTGGCAATATGGATGGATATAAATATTGGAGCGCTGGAGGTTGAGCGGTGCGCTGCGGATTGTCAGTAGAGTGTATGTGCATGCATAAAAGAAAGTGAAAAAGAGAGGGTGGTACATACACACATATATACATATATGTATATGAATACACAGAAAAGCGTTAACGCAAGCGTTTTCATATGAATTGGAAACCCAGCATTCAGCACAAAAGTTTGATTTTTTTTGGTTTTATTCGTTTTTTGTTTTTTTTTTTTGTTTTATGAAAGTATAACGAATCAAAATGAGAGGCACTCTTACATCTAAATACCTTAAAAACTCGAAAACAAATTCGAGAACACAAAAAAGTGTGGCGTTAGAAAAAAGAAAAAGTAATAATCACATAATGGGTGGGCCGGAGATGAGCCCTGCTTGACGTGTGGGCTAGAGATATTCTTTCCATTGTGCATTTATTGTTGTTGTTGCTGGCGAACAATTCATTGTATAAATAAAAACTTTAATGCGCAATTATATTGCACACTCACACTAAAACAATTACCCAAACAAACACATGTGTGTGTATGTACCGTCACACACAGATACTCGCATACCTACATGAATGAAATTGGTGTTGCTGAGCTGTCCGTTAAAAGAAAATTTGCGACAAGAGCAAAAATGAAAATGCATTTGCGGCCCATGTTTGTGTGCACTTAACAATATGAGTGGGCGTGTGTTTGTAAATCTGTATGTATGTATGAATGTGTGTATGTATATAGATAGATGTATATATCTATATGTATATATATATAGTTATATATACATATATCTAGATGTACATACATACATCCATATATACATGTCCGTATGTATATAAATCATTTCAAGCTTCATGACGCTTGTTTATGCACAAATGCATATACATATATATTCAAACAAGTATGTGTACATATTTATATAATATATGTACACATATGTACATATGCGTGTATGTAACGGGTGGTCCATTTAAGCATTCCACATTTATTTCGTTCAGTAAAACTATTACAAGAAATAATCTTTAACTTCGTTAAAAAGGAATATATAATACCAAGCACGAAAGTTTGTTTGGGGACTATCTCAAAAATTGGACAGGACATGCCTCTTCTAAGAAACTCTGCATGTTAATAAATTAAAAGCGAGAAAAAAATTAAAAGTAGGTGATCAGACTCATTGGCATACATATGAATGTATGTGTAAAGCTGTTTTCATAAGAAGCCACAATATAAAGTTTGAAATTGACCACAATAACAAGAAGAAATGGTAACTTAGTTTACAACCGAAGCTCTAATACCCTTCCAAATTAAAAATAATTAACAGTTATTAGGCCCAGCACCGAAGGTACAAGAGCCAATTGGTGTTGTCCAAATCTATGTAAAAGGTGGAAATAAGGGCCGGAGATTCCCCAAATTTTCTCTGATTTTAGTCAAAAGGGATAGAGGAGTCGATATAGACATGTCCGTCTGTCCGTTCGTATGAACCAAATGATCTCGGAAACGGTAATAGATTGAGACTTCGTTCTTTTTGCATTCGACTAGGATTTCGCCCTGATTTAACGAGTTTATTTTAAAATTGGCCTCTCTTCCCTTTCCCATAAAATTACCCTCTAAAAATTTTTTCGGCACAACAAAAATTAAGTATAGAGATAACGTGCCTCCAAAAAGTTCATCAAAATCGGGTAACAAGGAGCAGAATACAATTTTTGTTATTAGTTTCCTTCTTTTTTTTGCACTGCTTGGTGTATAATCTAGGGAAACATTTAATGTGTTTGTTAGTAAAGGATTTAGATCCTTAATGGGTTTGGAAATTTATAGGACATGTACAGGACTTCTTACAGTTTTCTTACTTGTTTTTTTAGAAACTGGATGAGAACATTAAGGGACACACTTATTTGTAAATGTATGTGTAACGTCCTTCCAAAGGAAACCATAGTATGGACTTTGAATCTGATATTAATTAAAATAAAGAAGATTTCTTAAAAAATCGTATATCTGGTTGATGGGTTTATATGGGGCTATTATGATATAGATATATGTAAGTAAATTAAGAAGCTCCATTTATTCTGATTTTAATTAAAAAGATTTTACAAAAATTAAATCTAATTGGTCGCTGAATTCGAGCGTGGCATAATAAGCTAGATAGTTCATTTGACTGCAATAAGCTGGGTATTTTACAACAAGTTCCCAAAAAGTAGGCAATAACTGCCAGGCAAGTGTCACAGACGTCTCTCGGACCTCAAGAGTTTCAGTATTTCCACTTTTCCTCAGTATTTTAGGCTGTATAGAGACCATTTCGCATAGAATATGCGTTTCATTTTCAATATTACAATAGTCTGGTTGGACAGTCATGCCATAATGCCATTATCAGTCGCAGTTGACTACTAGATTCATATATCATTGTGCAATAACATTGACGGTAGTCGTCGCACCAGACTTATCTTCGAACAGAAACGAGCGTTGGTCGTGCGGAGGTTCCTTGCAAATTTCTTGAAATATTAAGTGGCATATATTTGTGAATTTGGATTCTTTAAGACTCA
This sequence comes from Leucophenga maculata, assembly GCA_035044805.1. Lineage (NCBI taxonomy): Eukaryota > Metazoa > Arthropoda > Insecta > Diptera > Drosophilidae > Leucophenga > Leucophenga maculata. Next base: position 48,755 of record JAWNNP010000732.1, read on the forward strand.
GTTTAGGTAATAATTGGGAAGTAATTTTGAATGTTAAGCTGTAAGATAACAGAGCGTTCGATAATGATATACTGCTCTTTGGCAAAAATCTCCTTCGACGGACTTACATCTGGAGACAGTTCTCAAAGTTATAGCATTGTCTGATGCGGATGGTTTAAATAGCCTACCCTGTACGTACATATGGCAGTCAGTGTATAAATTTGAAAGAGCATCATGTGCGTTCACTTTTATTTGCAAGTATTTTTGCAACATTTAAAATAATTAAAAATAAATGCATAAAATAAAATAAAATATGTTTGCTGTGTACCGAAGCATAAATGACAAAGAAAATACAACGCCATACTGTATTGGAGTAAATGTATATATGTACATATATATATATATATAATATATATACATACATATATATTTATATGTATGGAGAGTGCATTTTTAATATTGTATTTACAAATACAAACAAACCTGCACTAAGTGCCCAGTTTGCGCATTTTCTTGTCGCATTTAAGGCAATAGGATCGAGATAGTCATTGGGCCCAATGATAAGGGGAATCAGTAGGAATAATATTGTTGTTTTGCAATGTTAGAGTTGTTTTTGTTGGCCCATTGCAGTTGTAATAAATATCATTCTGGTCAATTAATTGCCACTTGATGTTGTTCTTAATCATTGCTCGCAAAGTTCGAATGCCAATGCGGTCGACGGTTACAAGCCAAAATTCATATATGTATATATGTATGTATGGAAGTGCATATATATGTACGAAAATATGTACATATTTGTGTGAGTAAGTGTGTACACGCAAGCGAACGAGTACAGGTGAAATAAACAGCACTGACGCAGACACATGTACACGGCGGTGCAGACGCAGTCATGGAGCTAACAAGAACTTAAGGGTTAGGGAAACAAGAGGCCGGCCACCTTTAATTGCTCAAACATTACAGATATTCGGAATTCGAAAAGAATTTTTCTCCGTACGTATTACAATTTTAGGGATCGAAGGTTTGGAAAAGTCTTTGGCTGCAACTACCACTAATCCCTTGACTACAGCAATGAACTTTCTTGTTAGCTAATAATTTAGTTGCACTGTAATTTGAATAAACGAATTGACAGTACATCGAAATATCGCCAACCATTCGAGTGAATAATGTGTTGTTAAAACAATTGCAAAAAGATTAAACTAAATTTTGTTTAATTTCTGGTCTTTAATGTACATGGAACTGTCAAGGGGCATCTTAAACATTGTAATATATGTTATTTAGCCCAGCTTTAACTTTCGACTTCATGTTACAACGCGGAATGGCAGTCACTTTCACGATCAAAATATGCACAAAACGCGAATCAGCCAACTTTGAGTCCGCTTAACCTACATATGTGTACTTGATATATCACGTTCTTACATTTTTTAAGATTTGTATATCCACACAGATGGTCCTGCTGCCTGTTACATACATTCTTTCAAACTTATTATGGCATTAACTCTTTGGGTGCATGGCAGACAAATATGACGCCATTGGACACAATTCCTTACTAAAGTTTAAACTTTTTTGGTAATCCTGTCAAATTCTGCCATTTTGTAAAAGGATGTATGAAGATTATACGTATATGTTCTGTCCGGTATATTAAGCCGGTCGTGATCGAGAATTTTTTTAATTATTATAGTAAAATAGTTCTCAGAAGTTTAAAATATTTCAAATAAATTTGATACGATATGTTTTGGAGTGTGATGATGGGTAATTGTGAAAGGCGGTAGTCTAAGGAATGTGCCACGGGAAGCTTAATGCCCTGGGAGTGATGAGTAGGTGAAAGTGATACGGCGATGGATGCTGAGCAGGTATCAAAGACAATATATAGCGACTAAATATATGTTGTGACTTGGCAAACCGTTATTAAATAATAATAAAAGAGCTATTGACGAGGTAATTAAAAATCCGTAGACACACATTTTTTTTTTCATTTTAGGCTTACAATGTCATGGCCAAATCGATTAGTCTCCATATAAACTTTTAAATTTATATCACGCCCAACTACATTTCCACTCATTAAATTCTTTTTCCTTAAGATGTCTGCGGATGTCTGTCAAAAATTATTCGATAATCTATAACTCAGATAATTAAACTTCCAACGAACACAGTCGACAGCTTATGCTAATTGGTTCAAATGATAATAACCTACATCAAAAGTTCATGTACTATTGGATATTGTGTTATCTATACAAACCGTTTATCAAAATTAATATGAACATGTTCAACAATTCCTAATATCAGCATTAATATTTAATATTTTTGTGTTACTGAATTTGTAAAGCTTATTAAAAAGGGAGATTTATTTGTTGATGTAATTTTTTTTATTTAAATTCAAACAATGAATTATTCGTGTTACATTATTTTATGTAAATTCGAAACATTATTGTTTGTTTTTAAAAATAATATTTAAATGTCTCCCACATCTAAATGTCTTCCATAAATCGGTTTATTAAAATAAAACAATATTTTTCCACAAGAGAAAGTTAGGCGGAGTTAAATGTGGTAAATTAGGTGACTATATGGAACCACCATCTATGCAAACGGTAAACATCTGCTCCAATAAATCGATTGCACGGCATATTTCGTCTCCTGTTGAAACCAGACTTTCTTTATGCCATCTCTATTAGGGTGAGCGGTCAAAAAGTCGTGATCCGTTCAACATTCGCAGTTTCAGCTCTGACTTTTGTATGTAGTTTTCTACCTTAGAATGGTACTAGTCTATCGTTGCTGGTAAGCGCTTTCACATGTCTATCTGACCGCTTTTTATTATCATTTTTTTGTTTAAAATTAACACAGCTACCAAAAAAATAAAAAGTGTGTCTTACACCCAAAGAGGACAATGGAAGTACGATACCCATAACATATTTGTTTGAAAAAACTTCATCCTCATTATACTAGTAATAGTTTATAATATTCTTTTTATTTTAAATTCGTAGACTAATTAAATGACAATACTAGATACTTAAGATCGACGCATCAGTTATCTTCTAATAAACTAATTATTGTTAACAAAACTAATCAAATTTGTATTTCATACATATATTGTCGTATATACATACATACATAAATACATAAATATATACATACATATAAATATATATAAACGAATTTACAAAGCTGTCTACTATATACCTACTCTTATAGTAAATATGTATATCGGAATGTAAAATTCAAACGAAAATTATTGTAAAATAAAAATGTTATTCAATGAAAATACTGAACCCAGACTTATCTTAAATAAATCCTTGTGAGGAAACGAGTATCTATTGCATATTTAAACACCTGACGGATCCAGTCCCATATCAAATTGCAATATCATTAGTTGGCAATCGGACCAAATTAAGTTTATTTTATAGATACTTTCGATAAGATTAACTACGTTAAAATCAATTTTGAACTCGGTTTACTCCACGTTTTTTAACATTTCTTTTTATAACTAAACCAAAAACGAAGTGTATAACAATGATGACACATCAATCAAAGACATTTAATCAATCAAGTATATAACGCATAAATAGAGTCAAAAAGTAAAATTGAGATTGAATATAATTTTTTATACTAATATATGAAACAATGCATATGAACGAGTATAGCAGGAACATTTTTGATATTTTTATTTTTTATTGTTCAGGAATAATATGTAATAAAATAGTTACATAATAAATGGTGAGACAAGAAATTGTGTCGAGACATCGATGTCATTTAAAGTTAAACAAAGTGTTGTAATGGTGAAACAATAAACAAATGTTAAGAACAAATTATGTACTTAAGTTATATTGCATTGTATAAACAAATAAAATAGTTTTTATATAAACGCATAAAATTACTTGAAAATGAAATACAGGACAATAAAAATACACTCAAAGAAAATAATAATTAAATATATTAATAAATTAATTACTTAATTATAAATACAACAGTACTAAATTTGATCAAACAAAATGTTAAAAAAATTATATTATACTTAAAGAAAACAATAAAACAATTTGCAATGCAATTGTGTAAAAATTAATGCATTAAATTATTTATATATATTTCTTTGTTAGGTTAATGGAACAATACGCATTTCTTATAAGAGGTTTGGAAAAAGCTGACTTTTCTATATTTTCTATATTCGATTTTCCATTTTTCTAAAATTATATTGGTACTTACGTTGCCAATATACATATGTTGACAAGATCAACCACTGTGCTTTTTCAGTTTATTTCTGACAGATATAAAGGATATACGTGTGCTTGGTTATACGTTTTTGCTATCGAAAAGATGAATCAAGCAATCTGTATTAAATTTTGTGTGAGAAATATAATCAAGTGTTCCAACGCTTTTCAAAAACATGGTTAATATGTTTATGAAAATTCCTTTTCCTTAGATTACAATGGTGTGGTACGCCGATAGTTCTTGCCAGTAGGTCCTACTATCAATAAAGAATATTATCTTGAAGTTATGCGTCATTTAATGGAAGCAAAACGAAAATAACGCCAGGATTTTTTCCAAAAACTTGATTTATTTTTTAGATTCCTTTAAAATTTATTATTACAACGTAAAGTAACACAGCAGGAGCCGAAGGCACTTTGATGAAGTGAAAAAAACTGTTTGGTGTATATGTGTGTACGAGCCGGAAATTTTTTGTTTTCTAATTTTTCAAAAAATGTCCATAAACACAAAAAACCTTTTGTCACCAAATTATTGGATTATATAAGTACACGTCATACTTAATACAAAAATTGCATTTGATATTTTTTTTTTTGTTTTTTAGGAGTTAAAAATTATTATTTTTTTGTTAAGTTTCATTATTTATATTAATTACAATTACATAAATTTATATTTGCATTATAAATATTATAAATCTAAGTTTCTCACTGAACAACTAATTTCTAAATTATCGCTAAAAAAAGGAGAAAGTTACGACCACTCAGACCAGTTTGAGGGTTTTTGTTTGGTCGCCCAGTTGACCCACTTTGCCTTAACTCACAGCCAACTTTTTCTGCGCGTTCTGCTCAAAAGACCGAAAAAAATGAAACGGGACACTCCCGGTCTCAACAGAAACCGACTTTTTCGTTTCGTGGGTCCTCGCTCTCGGCTTTCGGGTTGAGCGAAACACACGATCGCTCTTTTTTTGACCGCTCAAAACGAATAGACTCGTTCGTCGCTCAGGTACTGACCCAATCGAGCAAACTGTCCGCGAAAAAGGCCTTTTTTGTTGTTGTTGCGTTTGCCTTATGTTGTTGCCTTAGATATTTCATCACAGGCAAAGCATTGCAGAGGAAAGGTGAGAGGGATAGGCATAATCTCATGCATACTTGCTGTTTGCTTATCCACATACGCAATACAAATACATGCGCAAAAGACCGTTTGCCGATTTTTTACGAAGCAATGGGTCTTGAGTGGACCGATGAGCAGAGACGGCTTTGGTTTAACGAAGAGCAAGCCGAGCAAAGACAACGATTGATTGTTTTTGCAAGACCTTTTCGAATTGTGTCTGCAAGCAACAGGTTTTTTGCTGACAATATGTAAAATAGGGACCAATTCTTGCAAGCTCTGTTTAGAAGTATTTAAATTAAGAATGTTTGTTAAACACCAAGTGTATAACTGTCCTTCCATACTATAGCGAATTTAGAAATCTTAAGATCTCCGCGAGCCTTAATTTTATCATCGGCCTTTTTGGAGACATACTTGGCCATAACAATGATGGATTGCGAAGACAGATGACCGCGACCTAACAGCTTGTAGTAACCAAATTGCACCAGATCGATGAGAGGCGCTTTGGTGCTCTTCTCCTTCTGTAATTCAGCGAGCTTATCAGCGCTAACCAGAGACCACAGCTTGTCTAGATTGATGCCTGGCTTGAACTTATGATGGCGACGCAAGTGGAAGTTCCTCATACCCACCTTGCCACCAGCGTTACCGCGTCCTCCGGGATGCTTACGGTGCTTCCCGATACGACCATGACCATGACTTACGTGGCCACGAAGCTTTCTAGTCTTCTTCCTCTTGATGTTCGACATCTTAAATTCTGGTAGAAAAAACTATGTTGGGAAACATCAGAATATGACAAACATAGTTTGACACCATCAGCATACATCAATACTTGAGCATGATTTATTGCTAAATGGAGATCATTTATGAATAAAACAAAGAGCAATGGCCCAAGATGACTTCCTTGTGGAACACCAGAAGACACATCTATAGATTTACACAAGCAATTGTTAAATAAGACTATTTGAGATCTTCCAATTTACAAAAGAATGTGGAAATCCTAAAGCTTTCAGTTTATGTATGTGACTATGACATACACTGTTAAAAGCTTTGCTAAAATCCGTATAAATAACATCGGTCTGTCGGCCAGACACAATACCTTTATTTACAATAGAGGTGAATACTAAAAGATTGGTACAAATGGATCTGCCTTTACCAAATCCATGTTGCAGTTAACTAACCAATGACAGATCCGATCGTTGCAATTGATCAGTGATAATATGTCCAAATAATTTAGCAATAGCACTTAGTTTAGCAATACCTATATAGTTCGAGACATCAGATTTACTGTTATTCTTGTGTAAAGGGTTAATAAAAGATTGTTTCCAAAGAGTCGGGAATTAGCTTTGTTTTATTGAAAGTTAAAAATGAAATAATAATGGAGCACAAATAGTATACCACTAGGAATATTATCAGGACCAGGCAGGCATGAAAATTTAGTAGAATTAAGAGAAATTAGCACATTAGATAGAAGCAAACAAGGCCGATATCTGAGAATCAGAGGATGCCTTATTACTATCAAGGCGAAAACTAACAGGATAAGCTGTATTTTTACGCTTAATGTTGACAAAGTTAAAAAAGCTGTTAGGATTATTGCGCACATTGTTTTTGACTCTTAAGCAGAGTATCACTGTTTATTTAATGGGTTAAAGTTAGAGCGAGCAATAGAAAATTTACTGTAATCGACATACAAATTTTTTGAAAAGGCGAGATTTAATATTTTTTTAAACGACTGAGGCTACGAGAGAGCCAAAATAGCCTATTGGCTGAATTTTATACAGTTTCGTAATAAATACATCTGTCAAAGTAATTGAAGACTGATGAATAGAAAATATTCAATGCCAACTATCCAATCAGTAGTCTTCTTAAAACACTATCATTCATAGCCATTGTGTCATTGTGTTATATTGAAATAAATGATTAGCTGCCTCACTCCTATGTTCTGCGAAATGATACACGACAAGTTTTATAGTTATATTGAATGATTTCTTTTATATTGTTTGATTTATATTTTGTTATTTTCACCGCACACAACCAGCCACTTACACGTCGAGATCGAAAGAGAAAGATGCTAAAAACAGTATGACCAACATTCACTTATTAGGGATTTCCATAATGTTAATTTTTGCTGTGTACATAACATTATAGTGATGAGGGATTAGCTATGTTATGTTCAACACGCCCCCTCTAAAATTACATTATATTATTATATACGTATATACAAAATATAATTGCTTTCATTTAATGTGACTGGTGTGTATTCTGGGGAAGTATTACAAGATGATCCAGCATTTGCTGCGAGGATTGGGGAAACCCATATAAAACCCAACCAGATCAATATATGCTTATAAAATTAATATTCACTTAACTTAATATTCATAACTCCAATGGTTAAATAATAGTTTTAAATATAATAATAATGAAATTAAAATGTAAAAGGAACTTCAGTTACTAAATTTGTTTCTTCATAATAGTTGCCTTAGTCTTTTCAAAATAATAAATACTTTAAATAATAGTTTCAAAAAAAATATCATATAGAATAAATCAAATTTAAATTTAAGAAGGAACTTAAGTTGCGCCAAAAATTGTTTTCGTTGTTTCATCATTGTTGTTGTTGTTATTGTTGTTGTTGAGTTTAGTCTTCTTGGTGTAATCCTATTTTTCCTCTTAGTTCCACGAATCTTCCAGAAGGTAATGGTTTCGTGGAGATATCAGCCAGCTGATTTTCTGAGGAAATATACTCAATGGAAATAATATTATTCTCTATTTGCTCTCTGGAAAAATGATACTTAATATCAATATGTTTTGACCTCTTATGACAAGAGGGATAACTGGCTATGCTAATACAGCCCTGGTTATCTTCAAATATTTTTATTTGCTTATCAAGTTTTATGTTTATGCTTTCTAAGAGGGACTTAGCCATAATGCTTTTCTTACGGCTTCAAACAAGGCCATGTATTCTGCTTCATTGGATGAAGCTGCTACAGAATTCTGCCTCTTTGTATTCCAACAAATTAAATTTTAGTTAAACATTTTAAAAAGATAACCAGTTGTACTTTTTCTGTCATTTTCATTTCCACCCTAATCTGAGTCGACATAGCCAACAAATATATCTTCATAATTTAAATTTTTCTTAAAAATTAGCTTCATATTAATACTTCCTTTGAGATACCTTAAAACCCTTTTTAAACATTGCCTATATTATTATTTTTGTTAGTAATCTACTTAAGATAAGATTAAGCTACCAATTAGATTGCGCCAAGGAGCATCGTATTTGTCGTCTGAAATTAACATTTCATAATCTAGCTTACTCGGAAGCGGAGTATTCACAGATTTTCACTCTTCCATACTGAACTTACTTAAAACCTTTTTAATGTAAGCAGACTGGCTTAAAGATATCTGATCTTGGCCTATTTCTATTTTCATTCCAATAAAGTATCGTATTTCGCCCAAGTCAGTCATTCTAAATTTTGTCATTAAATATTGTTTAAAATAGCCTAATACTTTTACGTCAGATGTTGCTATAACTAAGTCGTCCACATATAGTAATACATATATATTATTCTTGATATCGCCTCTGTCTTGAACATATATACAACGATCAACAGGTGAATTCTTAAATCCACATTCCTTTAATGCCTGCTCAAATACTTCAAACCAGCATCAGCTGCTTGTTTGAGCCCATAAATTGCCTTGTTCAATTTACATACATTTTCATAATTGCAAACAATTCCTTGAGGAACTTTCATGTATATTTCTTCCTTCAACGTACCATTAAGAAAAGCAGTTTTAACATCCATGTGATGTATTTTAAAATTGTATTGGCTAGCAATGGATAAAATAGAACGGAAACTGGAAATTCCAGCAACAGGGGCGAACGTTTCATCGTAATCTATTTGATATCTTTGTGTAAAACCGCGTGCAACTAATCTTGCTTTATATCTAACCGGATTTCCAATTTCATCATGTTTTAAAGTAAAATAAGGGACTTCGTTAAATATAGTATGAGCATTCATTATAAAATTATTTAGGCTTATTTCATCTTCATTATAGGATATGTGTGGTTTATTTTTCAATCTATCGCTTCTTCTAGTTACATCATTAGTAACTGTATTAGCAATTTCATTTGTTGACATTTTTCTAGGCTGCTTAACTTCCTTACTTTCATTCAGGAAACTGTCTTTATCATTATCCTTAATTTCGTTCAGGATCTCACGTTCAAAACATTCCATACTCTCATTCTGGAAATTTTCATTCTCATAATCCTTACTCTCATTCAGGATCTCTTGTTCACAACATTCCATACTCTCATTCTGGAAATTATATTCAATACCTTCCTTACTTTCATTCAGGAGGTTACATTCCTTACTCTCTTTCAGGAATATAATATTCTTATTGTCCTTACTATCATTCAGGATTTCACTTTTAGCAGCTCTAGAGGTTAACTCTATCATATTTGTCTCATCTACAATTACGTCTCTGGCAACCATAAATTTTTCATTTTCAATATCCCATAATTTTAAACCATTTGGTTCGTATCCGACGAATATAGTTTTAAATGATTTATCGTCAAATTTGCGTTTTCTAATTTTATTGTGTACATACACAGTCGAACCAAATATTTTTAAATATTTCAAAATCGGCTTTCTATTATGCCACATCTCATAAGGCGTTGTTGCACGATCTCCAAGTGCCCTACTTGGAATCCTATTTATTATATATGTTGCCGTCAATACAGCTTCACCCCAAAAATATTTATCTAGCTTTGCACCATTTACCATGGCACGAGCCTTTTCAGTAATTGTTTTGATCATTCGTTCTGAAACTCCATTTAACTGTGGAGTATATGGTACTGTCAAATGGTAACTAATTCCTTTCTGAACACAGAACTCACGCATATCACTAGACAAATATTCCCTACCATTGTGTGATTTCACCTTTGATCAACTTCACTCCATTTTCGTCGAACACTACTGTCACTCCAGCTTCTTGTAGCCTTTTTACTGAGATCAGATTTTCTGCAACTTCTCCGCAGTAGAGTACGTCTTCCAGCGTTATTTGGTATTCATTTTCCAGACGGACGACTCCACGCTTTGTTGCAAAGATATACTCCCCATGCTTGGCAACGGCAATCTTTATTGGAGTTTCCAGGTCAGCATGGTCCACAAATAAAGCCTCATCGTTTATGAGGTGGTCAGTAGCAACCGAGTCGAGAATAAAGTTCACGTTCGCGTTTAATTTATTATTAACTTTATTTACACTTTTTAACATGAACGCGAATCCTGGCTTGGTTGTTGCAGTGTGCACTTGCTTGTTATTTTCTTTATTATTTTCATTATTTATTTGCCTTTTATAACCATAACAATCCTTTTTCATGTATCCTAGCTTTTTGTTTCCCAATATGTATATGGTTTGCGAGTATTACTTGTATTATAATTTTTTGTTTTAAATTTATATTTGTTATCGGTTTTATAATGGTTTTTATAGTTATTGTTAAAATTATGTTTAGCCTCAGCCTGCATAACTTTCTTACTAGTGTCGTTATTAGCGTTTCTGATTTTTACCTCATGGTCTAGTAAACGAAAGTAAACAATAGCTAATGTTATATTTTCATCTGAAAGTGTCTCTATAGCTGTAATCACCCCGTCATACGATGCTGGCAATATGAGCAGTAAATGGGAAACTCGATCCATTTCGTCCATTTTAGCCCCCGACGCTAATAGTTCGCCAACTAGTTCATCAAAAATAATGAAATCACTAGCGCCATCTCACTCTTGAGTTTAAGCGACAACAGCCGTTTGCGCACCGATAATTGCGACGCGAGACTTTTTCTTTCGTACACGGAATCCAGGCTTCTGAGAATGTCGCGTGCTGTGTTGTTGCTTGTTACAAAATTTAGGAAAGAGTCGCCCAAATGCTCTATCAGCGTGGCTTTAGCGCTCCTCTCTGCCTTAACCCAACTTTCATCAGTTTCATCCGGAATCTCACCATCGATTACGTTTAAAATATCTTGCTCAGCAAGAAGTGCTCGAATCCTAAACTTCCATATAGAATATTTCTCGCCGTCAAAGGGTTTGATGTTTCGCTTTGTCTTGTCCATTTTGGATATGTACCCACGTGTGTGTGTATACCCAATTTGAATATGAAAGAAAATTTGTATGCACTTTTAATTCTTTATAAACACGTAGCCTGGGCCCATAACCTATTGAAATAAATGATTAGCTGCCTCACTCCTATGTTCTGCGAAATGATACACGACAAGTTTTATAGTTATATTGAATGATTTCTTTTATATTGTTTGATTTATATTTTGTTATTTTCACCGCACACAACCAGCCACTTACACGTCGAGATCGAAAGAGAAAGATGCTAAAAACAGTATGACCAACTTTCACTTATTAGGGATTTCCATAATGTAATTTTTGCTGTGTACATAACATTATAGTGATGAGGGATTAGCTATGTTATGTTCAACATGTTATAACTTACATTTAGTTCTTGCTTACACCAGTATTATAGTTGGTTAATGGTTTATTAAATATGTTCATGTGTGTTTACTAGAATTCAAAAACTTCGTTAAAACAAAAATTTGTGTATCGGGATTATGCTTATAATTTTATTTAACATAAAAATAAAAACCATCTTAGTTTAATTTCTTCAAAAAGTCTCTTTGTCATGTCAGAAAGAACTATTTTTTCTAATAAAAGAGTTTTGTGTCCAGATTGCGGATTGCCAGATTGCATTAATAAAGTGTGTATGAAAAAAAACTTTAAAGTTTGTAAATGTCGGAGATTCATCAGAGCTTATGCAACTTCAATATGCTACTAAGAGGATTCTCTATTAAGAGTTCTGACAGTGTCTGCTTTAATTGATATAGGTTTCAACTTGAAAAAACTGCTCATGATTTATGGAATTTAAAGGTATAGTCCAGTCAAAATAGACAAAAATAAGTCATAACTTAGGAAAAACTCGCATAGAGCTGAAAATTGGCCGAGACGTTAAATACATCATTATAAATAAAATGTCAAAAGTCCCCTACGATCCTACTTCTGCAAAAAATTTTATTCAAGGTCAAAAGTACAAAATTAAGGGTTTTTCCATTTTTCTCGAAAACAGTAAGTTTTATCGTGAAAATAGGTCAGACCATAATTATGCAAGAAGATAAAAATGAAGACGAAGAAATAATTGTCGAAGTAGTATTAGACAATTATCTGATATAATAATATTTAGAGGAAAGCAACCTATTCCACTTTGATCATTAGCAATATTGCCATTATTCCAATCAATAGGATACGATCTGATCAAACTTTCTTTATAACAATAGATCGTGGAGTTTACCTACTGGGGAAACCTCGTTAAAAAAATGCATTACCTCATAGGTGGTGCGGAAATGTGTGCATATTATGTAAAATATGAATTTTCTTATTATTAAAACCACGATATCTCACGAATGGTGTATCGTAAGAGAAAAAGTATCGGAAACATTTTTGTAGAGAATTGTATGATCTACAACTTTTGTCTGACCTATTTTCACGATAAAACTTACTGTTTTCGAGAAAAATGGAAAAACCCTTAATTTTGTACTTTTGACCTTGAATAAAATTTTTGCAGAAGTAGGATCGTAGGGGAATTTTGACATTTTATTTATAATGATGTATTTAACGTCTCTGCCATTTTTCAGCTCTATGCGAATTTACCCTAAGTCTAATGTCTATTTTGACTGGTTTAGTTTAGAAGTTTGAGGAGAACGAAGCCATTGAAGACAACTTTAAATTCGATAGGGAAATGCAAGATCGAACTAGATTCAATGGATAAAATAAAAAAAAAAATAATGAAGAAATAACTAGATTTGAAGATGATGTTTCTCCTTTACGTCAGAAGGGTTATATTAAAGATAACCTACTAAACTCTTACGCCTTTAGAAAAAGGAAAGAACTAGTTGCTTCATTTTGTAATTCAATCAGCTCTTAATTATATAAAGTATATACAGGCATGCTCCCAGCACGCCTGATGATGTTCATTTGTCAGCGAATTAAAACTTGCAATTATCAGACTATCATTGCAAAAATTGATCCACTATTCTATCAACTTTTCCCGAAGTTACAATCTGCATGATTGTCAAAGCAAAAAATATAGTAAAGACGAAATATAAAGGCATCTATTCTAAACCTGATGATTATGTGGGCCATCCTTTGAGTGACTATGTTAAACAATTTGTGTTCCAATATTATTCAAACGACGATTTTACCTGTTCTCGACAAAGCCCAAATAAAAATGATGTTCTAACTGTTGTGGATGGCTTTAAAGTTAAGAAGGTAAAGCGATTCCTAACACGGAGTATAAAAGAATGCTTTGAACTATTTCGAGAAGACAATCATGCGAAAAAGTTTAGTAGGTAATGACCTGCCGAGGTTTTACACCAGTGTATCTTTTTGTGCTGAAACCGAATCTGAAGACAGAATTATTAATTTTTTGAGGTTTGTTTTATGAAATTATTTCAAAAACTTTTGCCAATCTGATAATTCCGTCTTCGGATTTGGATACAAAGTAAAAAATTATGTGTATCTTCATTGATGAAGGATCTGCGAGGTATTCTGCAGATATTAGACTACCTGAGAACTTACGTTAGGGCGTTCAAGTATTACGTAACGCAATTTGCGGAGAGGGGGGAGGGTGTCTTGTAAAGCGTAACAATGCGTTATAGGGGCGGGAACATTATTACTTAACATTGTTTTTTTTTTATTCAAATAAAAAACTAGAGAATTAAATTCGCATTCTTGTGCTATCATGTAATTGAATGTATCTAGATTTCTCGTTCTCTTGGTCACTTAACTTAATGTTAACATCATCTTCGGTCCAAAATACACATTTCGTAACGAACTGCAAACTTAGCCAAGCTTATCTTTTCTATCGCTTGGTCTTTGTTCGTAGCGATCAAATATATTCTTCAAAACTGATGTTTCATCTTCACAATTTTCGAAAACAGTTCTTCTTGTACACATCTTCAAAGGCAAGTGACACAGATAATAGGCAGCTTCTGAAGCACTAACTAATCGTTGTCTAAGGATACGAAGAGCATCATCAGGATGTAACGGCAGGAACCAGTATTTCGATCTTCATAACACATTGTGGAATGTTTGTGAATTTGTAATCTTTAAACGAGCTCAGCATTATCACTGTTCAGGACTATCAAAATCTGCCACAGTGTTGCACCACAAAAGCACTGTTTTGAAACTATATGCTGTACGAAAAATCTGTAATAGGTCCTCCTAAGCACTTGGAACTCATTTTTAATAATCCTATCAAAGCATTTAAGCTAAGTGAGAAATACTGTATTTGAGTCGTTTATTCAACTTTATCAGGCATCAGGGTGTCCATCTGCTATGAGTAAAGCTTTGACCATTTGATATCGTCATATGAAAATGTAACTAACTTAGCAACAACTTTTACAATATGCAGCCGATCCTGTTAGGTTTCTCATCGTTAAATGCATATTATCGACAAAACCTTGAGGTGTATGTTTACCCTGTTTCATTCGACTTGAGTCGGAAACACTTGTTTTAGCTTTGAAATATTTAAGAACCGATAAGGCAAAGAATAATTATTTCTTTTAGATCGATTATCATTCCCGATAATTCGTTCTTGGAAATATCTCTTTCTTCGGTGATTTTTGAGAAGCAACTTCTTGCACTGACTCCCTTTAATCACCTTTATTTTTCCTTAAGTTACAAAATACGATTGCGA
Source organism: Leucophenga maculata (assembly GCA_035044805.1). Lineage (NCBI taxonomy): Eukaryota > Metazoa > Arthropoda > Insecta > Diptera > Drosophilidae > Leucophenga > Leucophenga maculata. The sequence continues at coordinate 63,776 of JAWNNP010000732.1, forward strand.
AGAATTGATTGATTTTCATAAAGTACTTGCCACATGCAGAACCTATGGATGGCGTTTTATAACACCCTAGCAAGAGAATCAAATAACCGATAATGCATATTACCAGTATTGGCATGGAATAGCAATGGAAATTTAATTATTTATAAGAATTCCATAATGATAAACACTAAAAAAATTCAGAAAGCCCAACATTTTAATTTTTCTTGTGGATATTTTAAATTATGCAATGCCCGTTACATAAAAAAGATTTGTTTCTATATAAGCACACTGTTGAATTGAAACTGCGGAACAAAATTAAATCAAGATTCAACATAGTCACCAAAGATGTGATCAACAATACCATTCATTTATTTTATTATTTAGTTACACAAATGCTATAAATGACTTATGATAACAAAAATTAGATAAAATACTCAGGTGTCTACCGCGTTTATATAGCGTGTAATATAGGGTCTGTCGTTGCTCCATGTTTTGTTGTTGATTTTGTCGGCTCATTTGATATACTCAAATACAATTTTCTTAAGAATTTTTTCTACTTCAAAAAAAGTAAGAGTGTACAATTTTTTTTCTTGATTTTCAGCTACAGTTGACAAATATATGCCTAAATTTAGTTTTAATTCTTAGAGAATATTTTTCAGTAGCACAAAAGGAACAAAAGAACGGTACAGTAAATTATATATTTTCAGTCTCATCGGGTACAAGAGAGAAGATTTTAATTATTTCACCTATCTTATTTCACCATTGTTAATTCATCATGCATAAAACCAAACAGCAGCAACAAAAACATCATCTCCCTTTTACTATTGAAGTTTATGTTTTCTATACACAAACGGTAATTATGAAGAAGTCATTTGGTGCCAAGTCAGGGCTGTTCGCCGATTCGATTCAATTCGATGTTTTTAGCGTCCAAAAATTTATTATTTTACGGCCGAAGTGTGGGAGCTCGCATTATCATGATGAAGTATGATTCGTCTTCGTCGGTTGATTTTCCTCAGTTCATCGAACACTTCAGGCAAACAAATGTTTGTATACCATTCAGAATTGACCATCCTTCTTTCCACAACCGACCGTGCCGCAACATGTCCGGATTTCGAGAATATATTGTATGTATGCAATCTCACGGTATGTGACATGTCGATCTTGCTTTATTAGTTCACAATCTGCATCGCTGTTTTCTGGCACAACGACCGATTTTGGACGACCTTCACGAAATTCGTCAGTGAACGAACTGCGGCCACGATTTTTCACAATGGCCAAAAGTGGATTTTAGTTGATTGGTTGACTCTTATCTTGATAATCCACGTCGAAAATCGTATTTAATCATCGCACGAAAATGTTCACGGTTTAATTCCATTTTTTGGCCGAGATGAATTTTTCAGTTGCCTGTAAAGAAACCAAATTGCGCTCGTACGTCAAAGTGTTCACAGTAAGTTACGCCTAAAAAATTTCACACTTTACGATGGAGACGTCCGATTGCATCTAGCAACAAGATTTGTTGCTCAGGCTAGAAATATATGTAGCAACCATTTTTTTATCTGATGAATTGGTCATGATGAAAGCCCAGGAGTGCACTTTTCCTTACCAATAAACACCATGACAAGTACAAACACTCACTATTTTACGTACGAGCCCATATAAACATATGAACACTTAATATATAATTAATTTTTTATTTCATTATTTCAACGTAGAAAAGTATATTTAAATAAACAACGAATAAAACCTTAACGAAGATTATGATTATTCTTTTAAGAGAATTAATTTTAAAAAATCTATATAACGCAGGGTTAGTATTCACTTCATATAAATATATTCTATGACCGTTTTTTTCGTTATGTGATTCTTACGGACTTAACGTGTTTCGCTGCATACATTGCCCGAGGAGTGCGCACATCTAGTTTTAAGGAAGATTTCTATGAAATATTAAATATTAGCGCAAAAAGAACAATTATGTCATACTACAAATACTTAACCTCACCGTGCGTTTCTTAATTTGTTTTACAATTTGTGTCTTAATTTAACTGTTGAATTGTATCTAAAAATGGATACAATGCAATGATTGAGTTCTAACTGCATTATCTTAATGTATAAAAGGTTTGTATGCCTATATGAGGAGCCCCGTTGCAGGATACATCTAAGCGCGTCGCTCATAAATGTATATAGAAAAAAAGAAAATGGAGGCTCTGTTGATTTCAAAGCCGAAAATCGACATGTACATACATGAAGAAGGTTTGTATGTATGGATGTTCCTCTTTTACGACTAAACCGCTAAGCCAATGGGTATGAATTTTGGTATAGAGATAGAAGAAACGATATTTTGACAAAATTGGAGGAGGCACTGCCCCTTCCCCTCATATAAGCGATAGTCGAAATTTGTCATATCTTTGCATCCATTTAAGATACAGAGATGGTATACATGTTAAGAGGATCAGATGTTCTAATGTTCTCTTCCGCATTACAAGTCCCAACAGAGTCTATAGATGTTTACACATCAAAATATATAGCCCCAAACCACAAATTGCCAGACAACGATAAACTTTCGTATATTACCAACATTATCACTCCACTAATCTTGACGGTAGACTTTATCTCCAGGAGTAGACTATGCGGATTAGCATATACAAACCCACCCTTTTTAAAAAAAATCACGAATGCCAATATTATCCTATTGAATAATGTATCTTGTGTTTAATGAGAAAGGTTTGATTCGATATAAAGTTTTAAAATCATTCCAAGTGTTTATTAGTTAGTTAGTTAGTTAAGTGGCCGTCAATCGTCTGCCGGTCATGGCCGCGACAGCGCTCCAGCCTCCATAATCTTGTGCGCGCTGGCGCCAGTCGTTCTGAATGCCAAGTACGGAGAGATCTCTCCATACCTGGTCATTCCATCGAGTGCCCGGTCGTCCACTATGTCGGCGTGCACCAATCAAGTTTGGGCCCCCCATGTATACCATGCGTGCTGCGCTGGACTATGTCAACCTCATCGAATAGCTCGTACAGCTCGCGGTTCATACTCGACCTAAACTCGTCGCCGACTCTAATAGGACCAAAGATCCTGCGAAGAATCTTCCTCTCGAAGACTTCCAACGCTGTCTCGTCCGACTCAATCACAGTCCATGCCTCTGCGCCATACAGTAGGACCGGGAGTATCAGCGTCTTATATATCTTTATTTTCGTCCGTCGAGAGAGGGCTTAACTTCTCATTTGCTTGCTCAGCCCAAAAAAGCATCGGTTTGCCAGCGTGATTCTTCGCCTGATCTCCAGGCTGACGTTGTTGTTGCTGGTTATCTCTGTTCCAAGATAGACGAAGTTTTCTACAACACTGAAGTTGAAATTATCCATCCTCACTGACCGTCCCAGACGCATTGTCGGAGTGCGAGAAGACACCAAGTACTTCGTCTTGTCCTCGTTCACCGCTAGACCCATGATCCGAGACTATTTTTCAATCTCTGAGAACACCTTGCTGACTCGCCGTTCCTGCGTACCGATGATATCGATGTCATCGGCGTAAGCGAGCAGCATCACTTCCTTTTGGAAGATCGAGCCCGACATACTCTGTATGTACGGGCATTGGCGTAGGATGTATTCCATCAGGAGATTGAAAAAATCGCACGATAGAGCATCGACCTGCCTGAAACCTGTCTTGGTATCAAAGGGGTCGGAGAGGTTTTTCCTCACCCTGACAACGCTTTGTGTGTAAGATAGCGTCGCCATGCAAAGACGGACAATCTTTGCCGGGATACCTAGTGCAGACAGGGCGTCGGAGAACTTCGCTCTTATCGGCGTGTCGAAAGCGGCTTTGTAATCGACAAATAGGTGGTGAGTGTCTTTGTTGAACTCACGGGTCTTTTCCAAGATTTGGCGTAATGTGAATATTTGGTCACTGGTCGACCTTTTTGGTCTGAAGCCACACTGATATCGTCCTATCAGTGAGTCGGTATATGGCTTCAACCTATTACACAATACGCTCGACAGAGACTTATATCCAATGGAAAGGACATTTATTCCGCGGTAGTTGGCGCAAACAGCGGGGTCTCCTTTCTTAAAGATAAGACAGAGAACATTGAGATTCCAGTCATTGGGTATGCGTTCATCGGACCATATCTTGCATAAAACATGGTGCATACTCCTAACTAACTCTTCGCCGCCGGTCTTAAATAACTCAGCTGGTGGCCCATCAGAGCCTACCGCTTTGTTATTTTTCAGCTTTTAAATAACTGAATAGACCTCGTTGTAGTCCGGTAGCTCTACAATAGTGCCATCATTAACTGGTGGTTCCGGTGTCATTTCTCTATCGGCGGAATTGTGCGCTTCATCGCCTCCGAGTAGGTTGGAGAAATGACTCCTCCATAATCTCAGTGATTCCTGTTCATCCGTTACCAGATTTCCATTGTCATCCTTACAGAAAGTTACTCCGGGCTTAAAACCTTCAGTCAGACGCTTGACCTTTTGGTAGAATTTTCGAGCTTCATTGCTGTTACGTAACATCTCAACATCCTCAAACTCCCGCCTTTCTTGCTCCTTTTTCTTGCGTCTGAAAAGGAGTTTCTCCTCTCTCCGTTTCTCTCGATATCGCTCTCTAACAGCTCGTGTTGCTCCCGACTGCAGAGTTCGCTGATAGGAAGCGTTCTTCTCTGCAGTAGCATTGCGACACTCTTCGTCGTACCAAGAATTCTTCACAGGTTTTGTGTAACCAATGACATCCTTGACAGCCTTATCCATGGAGCGGGTGATATGTGTCCACTGCTCACATATATCTCGAGAAGACGGAGAGGTTTCCCGGAGCAGTCGGGAGAGTGTGTTTGAGAAGGCTTAGGCGGTCTGCTCTGATTGCAGCTTACCGACGTCTAGCTTTCGTTGCATGTTGAAACGTGCGGCGTGCAATACGCTGAGCCTAGTGCGTGCCTTGGCTGCGACAAGATAGTGGTCCGAGTCAATGTTGGGACCACGTAACGTTCGCATATCCAACACTCTCGATGCGTGCCTTCCGTCAATCAGATTATGATCAATTTGGTTGCGTGTTATTTGATCAGGACTCAGCCATGTAGCCTTGTGGATGTTAAGATGTTGAAATCTGGTACTACTAACTACCATGTTCCGACCAGCGACGAAATCGATTAGCCTCTCGCCATTATTGGAAGTAGTGTCGTGAAGGCTAAATTTTCCGACGGTTGGACCAAAGATTCCTTCCTTCTCAATCTTTTGACATCGTGTTTGGGACAGTGCTCGTACAGACGTTCCAAGCGCTCATAGACTCATCTTTAGCATCGTTGTCTTTCTCTTCCGTCGGGGCGTGCGCACAAATCAGGCTAATATAAAAATATTTTGCCTTGACGCGTATCGCGGCTAGGCGCTCGTCAACAGGCCTGAACCTAGAGACGAGGCCACGTAGTTTCCTACTCACCACGAAACCACATCCAAATTCGTGCTTACTCGCATGGCAGCTGTAGTAGATGTCACAGGATGCTTTTTTAGAGCAACCCTCCCTATCCATCGGAATTCTTGGATTGCTGTGATGTCAGCCTTGCATTTTTCGAGGACATCAACCAGCTGGATATTTGCACCATCCCAATTAAGGGTGCGGACATGCCAGGTGCATATCCGTAAATCGTGATCCTTGTAGCGTTTGCGGTGGTCGTCATCAAAGGGGTCCTTGCGAGGCTTCCTTATTGTTTTCATTGGGGTTTTTTTTTAAAGTGGCGGGTCCCAAGCCCAGATAAAGACTTGAAATCTATATTTTCTCTGACTGAACACGAAGCTGCACTTCACCCTGTAAAACGTAAAACATCTGGTTCTGATAAAATTTCCTATCCAATGCTAAAAAAAAAAAACTTCACCACAAAAGCCAACCTCAACCTCCCACAATAAAGACGCCTTCAAATGACACCGCAGACAATGGTCGCTCAGATGAAACTCCATCAATTCGTGTCTGACACGCTTTCAACAAAAAAATCGTGTCTCGATATTAGCGACAGATTTTGAAACAGCGTTTGATAGCGTAGGAATTCACGCAATTCTGAGTCAGCTTGAGCTTTGGGGGATTGGTGAGAGGGTCTTTAAACTGGTCGCTCTTTTCCACTTCAGATGATGCAGATGATGGTAGTTTATAAAAAAAAAAAAGATATAATAAATATTGTATTGGCAACCTTCTCGAAAATGTTGTTTATATTAAACAATGCGGAATCTTTCGGACTGCGAGTCCCGTTTCAAACGAATGAGGAAATAAAACGATCAAAACAGCAAGAAAACAAAATTGAATTAGAGGAGCAATAGAGATTAACTAGCAATAAAATAACTAAGCATATAACATGTAAACTGATTGTGAACTATAAACACCATTAAACGCTAACTTATAAAAAAATGGCAAATATAAATCGGGAAGGAATTGGAGTTGTTCATGATAAATGTTTTTTCGAGACGCAAAATGTGAACGCATTTATTTTTAAGAGTGTATACACCCAGAAAAATTTTTGAAATTCCAAAGACAATTTTGAAAGAGAGATTGTTTATTTTGTGGAGCCGCAAGTATCTGGATTAGTGTGAGCTTTAGAATCGCACTTTAGATAAATAGCATGAAACTCAACAGGCTTTGCTGCATTGAAACTAACATGGATTCAATACCGTAGCGGTATTTAGCAAAGAGCCTACCCGAGGTGGTTGTATCTCGATCATATATTTAAGTCTAGAGCGGTCAGTTTACTAATTCAAGCTACTTTCATCCTCAGTAACTAGTTAAAATTTTCTTCCCCAGTGGTTTATTTGCCGTCCTGAATCTTTCCAAATTCCTACCCGTAGGCGCAATGAAAAGAATTTCTTCTCTTATGGGGCTCTTTGACAATAACTTTGTGGTGCAGCAGAAAGATTGTGTGCACCTCGTACCATTTGATCGACTTTGAGCATGGGTTGCGCATTAAATGTTTTTTTGAAAAAGGATATTGTTTAGATAGGTCTAAATTGCACGAGTCCTGTGTTTTATATTTCTATGCTAATAGTGAAAGAACGATAATGTAAGATCGAAATTGGATTTATTGTTTTTAAAAAAAATATTCTACATAAAGAGCGAAATATTTTTGTATGCGGTTTAACCAATATTCAAAGCACTTTTGGTACTCTGTAGGTGGTATCTCCAAAATGAGCTGTTTGCATCCTTCAATAGGTTCTTCTGGTGCCGTTGATGAAAACATTGATCTTGTAATTTAGTTTTAATTGTTTAGATCAAAATGAATCAGCATGTGCCAAGTTAGTGCTGTAAGGCGGGTAAACCATTCGACGTTTGAGTGTCTAAATGCTCTGTTGCTTGAGCTTTAAAACTTCTGGTATGCAAATGGTTATATAACATTCAGAATTCGTTGCTCCAGCGTAACATATGTCACATGGCCAGTTTTTCCGAACAAAGAGGCGGCTTTGGAACACACATACTGTCGATTGCTGCCTTATTTGGAGCTTATATGCATATACTCTGGACTTGTCACTTGTTACGATGTCATAAACATGTTTGTAGTTGTTATGGCTGTATTTCTTCAACTTATCTCAATGGTCAAATTATCCGGTAACCCATCTCCTCTATCCTATCTCATCTTCAATCTCCACAACCCAAATGGCGGCATAAGTTAAACAAATTGAAAATTAACGATTTTGGAATCGTCAAAGATAATTTCTTGCCTCCTAATCAATGTTAACTATTTTGGGTTGATTTCGAACTTAAATAACTAATAACTTATTTTAATCGAAATTATAAAGCCTTTTTTTTCTGTTCCTTCCTAAAATAAAAGCAGAGACAAGCAAGAGACGACATTTTTATTAAACAGTTTCACAATTTGCAATTGGTATTTCATTATTGATTGCATTTAGCCACTTAAACGAAATATTATAAAGCAGTAAAGGAGTTTAAAAAAATTATGTTTTTTAATTTTATAAAGTTATGTTGCCATGTTCGGAAACGCTTGTGAATGAATTATACCAAAATGTTGTGCTGTGGCATGGTGAAAAATTATTAACGATTTAACAAATCGCTTAAAGCCAATACACTAAAAATGAAATAAAATACTGAACCTTCTGGCCGAGCTAAGGGTAAGAGTGAAAAGGTTTTTTTATTTTATTCAAACAGAATAATTATTTATTGTAAAAGATCAATATGCCAAGCACACGATACAAGAGGTGGTGACAATGTACATGTTTCAAGTCACATCTAAATATACACACACAAGACATTTAAACTAATTATTTTGGTAAATTGGAAAGTCTTTCAGCGCTCACAGTCCAACACACAAGTACGAGTTTATAATACTTGCATGAGCTATAATCCGAGCTCAGTTGAATATGAATTTCTCTTTAGCATAACAACAATACATCCAATTTGTCAAACAATTGAAACTAAATTGCGAATGTAGAAACTTTTACATCCACCCGGCCATCGCGTGGTTGAGTTAATCTAGGTACTGGGAAGTTGGGTTGAGCTATTGTACTTCAAACTGGTTGTATACAAAATTATTCAGAAGTGAATGTCTAATTTAGATTTAGTGCACTGCAAGGCACCTTCTCAACAACAGTATTGCCTATTGAATTGATAATTTTAATACGTAATACAATATCGTTTTATACATATACAGCACCAAAATCGTAAAAGGAATTCAAACTCGGTTTTATAAGTTCGACCCAAAGAGTAGTCCATAAAAAAATTGAGCCAGTCGACCTATTCAAGCAAGACTCAACAATAAATGTTATGGCGTCTATTTATTTCACCAGCGCCAAAACATCAGCTGCTACTTCACAACAATGCACTAACTCAACCTGTTGAAAGAGTTAGTAACTAAGTACATTGCCGTCTATGTCATCGGAGAAATTTTACAATATTATAGAACTTTCACTGACAATTTCTAAATATTAAAAAATATTTAGTACGCCTGGGCCACATTGCAGAGGTAAAACTTTTTAAAGGATCCTCCTGTTTTGTAAACTGTAGAGGTCTGAATATTTCTCCATTCTGATTTCATAGTTGCTATATAGGTATGCCAAAAGTACACAGAACAAGCTGATTGCAAAAATAATGAAAAATGGAATACTATTTTGTTTTATCCTACTAATAATATAAATGCGAAAGTTTGTATGTGTGTGTGTATGTGTGTATGGATGTTCCTCTCTTACGGCTAAACCGCTCAACCAATTCGTCTGAATTTTGGAATAGAGATAGATGGGATGATGGAAAAGAACATAGGCTATGTTTTGACAAAATCGGAGGGGGCGTTGCCCCACCCCCCATATAAGCGATAGTCAAAATTTGTCATATCTTTGCATCCATTTAAGGTACAGGCATGAAATTTGGTATACATGTTAAGAGGATGAGGAGAAGTCAACCTGTTAATTTTGGACAAAATCGGAGGGGGTGTTGCCCCACCCTCCATATAAGCAACAATCAAAACTTGTCATATCTTTGCATCCATTTAAGGTACAGAAATGAAATTTGGTATACATGTTAAGAGGATGTGGAGAAGTCAACCTGTTAAGTTTGGACAAAATCGGAGGGGGTGTTGCTCCACCGCCCTTATTAGCGATAATCAAAATTTGTCATATCTTTGCATCCATTTAAGGTACAGAAATGAAATTTGGTATACATGTTAAGAGGATGAGGAGAAGTCAACCTGTTAAGCTTGAATAAAATCGGAGGGGGTGTTGCTCCACCGCCCTTATTAGCGATAATCAAAATTTGTCATATCTTTGCATCCATTTAAGGTACAGAAATGAAATTTGGTATACATGTTAAGAGGATGAGGAGAAGTCAACCTGTTAAGCTTGAATAAAATCGGAGGGGGTGTTGCTCCACCACCCTTATTAGCGATAATCAAAATTTGTCATATCTTTGCATCCATTTAAGGTACAGAAATGAAATTTGGTATACATGTTAAGAGGATGAGGAGAAGTCACCTGTTAAGCTCAATCAGAGGGTGTTGCCCCACCCCCCATATAAGCGATAATCAAAATTTGTCAAATATTTGCATCAATTTAAAGAACAAAAATTAAATTTGGTATACATGTTAAGAGGATGAGGAGAAGTCAACCTGTTAATTTTGGACAAAATCGGAGGGGGTGTTGCCCCACCACTCATATAAGCAACAATCAAAATTTGTCATATCTTTGCATCCGTTTAAGGTACAGAAAGGAAATTTGGTATACATGTTAAGATGATCATGAGAAGTAAACGGGTTAAGTTTGGTCAAAATTATAGGGGCGGTACACCACCCCCGTATAATTTCACAAATGAGGCAAAATAATAAAAGTAATTAGATATGCTACTTTTTATCGGAAGATCCGCGGACGAAGTCGCGGGTCAAAGCTAGTTATTCATATTCTAAAAATGATGCGACTATTTTACTACCGCCGCTTAAAAAGTTTGACTTAAAAATGAAAAATTACAACAGATCTCTCTTTCTCTCTCTTTCTCTCTATTAATGTAACATTAAATTCAAGCTAGAGGCTTTGAATAAAGATTTTGAGAGAGAGAATCTGGCATCAAGTTTGATATGGGAAAGTTGAGAGTGTCTATTTGTTGCTGCTGATTAGCTTATGTGCGTGACTGCCTTTAATAATGCTCTCTTCTTTAGCTGTTACATCCTCTCTTCAAAAATTCGTTACAATGTCGCTTTTAATTTTGCCTTATCGGATTTGTCCTTTTTTCCCATTATCAAATATCATGCCATTTTGAGATTAACAATCTATGCAGTATTGGCTTTTGACTCTGTGCAAAAGTACTGCATACAGTAAAAGATCCTTAATTATTTTATAAGAATTTAAATCCATTCTTGAGCTTCGCTGGATTTTTGAACTTATTTCCTATGATGTGTGTTGTATGTAACATGTAGTTTGTTGCCTACATTGGATTTTGATTAATTGATTTTCACTTTGAGCTCTTTTAATGATCGTATTATAAGAATCTCATCGATGTGTGTTCTTGACTATAAATATAATCCAACACTCAAAATGGTATTCTCAGTTTCAATCTTTTAGGATAACAAACACGTAGGTTACATTAACCGTCACTGTTTTCCCAAAACTTTTTTCACCAATTTTCATCATCTTCTCTGCAGAGCTGGTTGGTCAGATTTATATACTTGTGGTAGGATTTACAAAACTTGTGATATTTGTTATAATATTTTAAGAACATACTTCGGTGAATATGTTCCTTAATTTTCAGTACGATGGTCCTCTATGCCATTTTGTTTCACTCATCACCTTTGTCATTTAGAAAATATAAAATCAAATCAAATGAGTTATCGATAGCTCAACTGCATTTCTGTTCATTTATTTATAAGCTATAGAACCCGGTGACATTCAGGCGTTCTTTAGTTTGGAGGCGTGATATCATACAGTTTCCAAATAAGCCCAATTACACCCTTTCTTAATAATAATACTTTCAAAATACCTCAAACAGTTTTAGATATAGAACGAAGATGACATCGCTCATTTTTACCACTGGATCTTATATTTTCCGATGTCATTTATATACGCATTAAATCATCCTTCTTCGTCAAATGGATGCTTAAATATGACGATTTTGGAAAATCTCGGGCAAATATCGATCATGACGATACTTTACAAGATTACTCTCCTTACCTATCTGAAACTACGCTTAAACTTTCTGTGTAATCAGTTTGACTGTTTGGTTATTATAAAGAAAACATCTTTAAAAATTGGCAGAAGAAAAATCAATTACAATTAACTTTTTTAATCTCTTGATCTTTGCTTTTTTTTTTGTTTATTTTTATCAAATATATTATGCGGAGTGCACAATCTTTATTTTATTAAAATAACATTTATTTGCAAGCATGATTCTTCACCTGGTCTCCAGACTGACGTTGTTGTTGCTGGTTATTTCGGATCCGAAATAGACGAAGTTTTCCACAACATTAAAGTTGAATTTCTCAAGCGTCACTGACCGTCCAAGACGCGATGACTGCGTTCGAGAAGACACCAAGTACTTCGTCTTGTCCTCACTCACTTCTAGACCCATGAGCCGAGACTGCTTTTAAATTTCTGAGATCGCCTTTCTGATTCGCCGTTCCTGGGTACCGATGATATCAACGTCATTCGCGTACGCAAATCGCATCACTTTCTTTTAGAAGATCGAGTTCCACACATTCTCTATGTACGGGCACTGGCGTAGGATGTACTCCAACAGTAGATTGAAATACCGCACGACAGCGCATTGCCCTGCCTGAAACCTCTCTTGGTATCAAAGGGGTCGGAGAGATTTTTTGTGTGTGCGATAGCGTCGTCATGCAAGGACGAACGATCTTTCCGGGGTACCTAGTGCAGACAGAGCGTCGGAAATCTTCGATCGTATCGGCGTGTCGAATGTGGTTTTATAGTCGACAAATAAGTGGTGCGTGTCTTTGTTAAACTCACGGATCTTTTCCAAGATTTCGCGAAATGTGAATATTTGGCCTGCCGCTTTGTTATTTTTCAGCATTTAAATAACCGAATCGACCTTGTTATAGTCCGGTGGCCCTAAAATAATCATTAACCGGTGGTTCCGTTGTCCTCTCTCTATCGGCGAAGTTGTGCGTTTTATCGCCTCAATGTACGTTAGAGAAATGGTTGCTCCATAATCTAATTTTTTTCCTAAACACAGATTTTCAGATTTCTTCCTTACAGTTTGACCTTTTGCTAATATCTTCGAGCTTCATTTCTGTCACATAACCTCTGAACTTCCTCAAACTCCCTCCTTTCTTGCGTCTGAAAAGGCATTTTTCCTCTCTCAGAGTTCGCTGACAGGAATCTTTCGTCTCTATAGTTGCATTGCGACCCTCCTTGTCGTACCAATAATTAGTCACTTGTTTTGTACAACTGATGACGTCCTTGGCAACCCTATCCATGAAATGGGTTATATGTTACCTTGAAACAGCATTCAAATTCAATCTTTTTCTCAAGGCAATCTATTGTATTTCCTGGATTGCAGTGATGTCAGCCTTATATCTTTCCAGGACATCAACCAGCTGGATACTTGCACCATCCCAATTCAGGGTGCGGACATTCCAGGCGCATATCCGTAAATCGTAGCCCTTATATCGTTTGCAGGGGTTGACATCATAGGGTTCCATAAGAGAATTCCTTGTTGTTTTCATTGGAGACATATTTTTTACGGTGGCGAGTCCCAAGCCTTGCGCAACAACCCTTAATTTAATCGTCTTCTCACAGTTAGCTTACCTTCGAACAGCTGTTCAAAGATATGTGGCCTAATGGACGTTGTGAGCCGTGAGCTGTGAGTTTCTGCAAAGCATTTTCTTTGGCATTTGTCAGGAATTGAAATCGAGGGCTCTTTGCTCGCCACAGTGTTACACAAAAACAATTAGACTATTTTCTATTTTCATGGTCAGAATAATAAATATAATGGATATTTCTGAAATCAAAGACATTGATAATTTAGTTATTGAATGTAATGAAACACAAATATATTATAGCGATAATGAAAGTGCAAAGTTTTCACTGATTTGAAATGACAACATTGCCGAAAATTAGATATTTTTCTGTTTCACAAAATTACAATAAAGGAACGTATCTAATACCTTTACTGCCCTGTTAAAATTTTTTCTAATTTAGGTTTTGTTTTTTAATAAAAGTAAATGGCTCACAAACCATAGGCAAATTACCAATAATAACTCCGGATATTAATGAAATAATTAATTAATTAATAAATAAGCAAAACACTAAATCATCAAAAATAAGAGAAAAAAAAAATTAAAGAGAAAATAGCAAAATTGGATAAAACTATAAATGAAAATAAAAATGTGAGTATATCTAACACATTTTATAATTGAGGTGCTCCAAACCATAGATAATTAATATACCTTCCTCTACTTAGGCAGATCATAAAAACGAAATTCATTCATTCAAACCGCTGCTCAAATAAACAAACCGTTTTCTCCGAGATCCATCAGACGAAATAGAAGGGGAAGTGGAAGTGAGTTCGAACACCCAGCTGCACGACTTTGATGACCGACTCAAGAACATTGAACTTGAAAACGCAACTGATTGTTTTTGGGGCCTTGTAAATAGTTTTCAAGTAATGATTTTATTTTTATAGAAAACTAAAAATTAAACGCACAATCGACTACGTGTTCATGAAGGTTATCACCGACGCGTGAGCTTTCGAATTCAATTGAAACGGTCAACAGGGCGAGCGGGCGCTGAATTCGCTGTCTTTGTTTACCAAGATTTTTTTCAGGAAAGTGTAATATTAATAAAATACATAGTAAATTATTTGAAGATTTGTTTAACACAGGTGACAAACCGAAGTTTGTTAAACAAAAAAGGTTTCTACTTAAAAATAAGCCAAACATTTCAATTTACGTATATTGATTAATTGTAACACCTTTTTTTGATTCATCACCTTTAATACTATTAATATGAAAAGAAATAATTAATAATACCGAAGGTACAAAAGCCTATTGGTTTTGTGCAAATGTATGTAACAGGTAGAAATAATGGTCGGAGACCCCCCAAAGTTACCCCCATTATGGTCAGGAGTGATAGAGGAGTCGATATAGCCATGTCCGTCCGTCCGTATGAACGAAAGGATCTCGGAAACGGTAATAGATAGAGACTTCGTGTATTTTTGAGTATACCAGCATAAAGATATCATCCTTCTAAGCCAAAATCCGAAAAGTTCATCAAAATCGGATAATAAATGACGATTTTAAAAGCAATTGAATTGGAACGACCCCCCTTTTCTTTTCTTTCATATTTGCGAAGTGAGAAGTGGTCATGTGTTTGGTCATCAGCTCGGGAAACATTTAATGTGTTTGTTAGGCGACCTGAACTGGTACAGGGCCTCTTACAGTCGGTTACGCCCGACTGAAATTTCCTTACTTGTTTTTTTTTTTAAATGCTATAAAATGAAAACTACAAGAGATTTTTTCAAACTTTTTTTTTTTATTTTAAAGCTCAATCCTTCCGGTTAACAGTGGAATATGATTTCAATCATATGGCTAGCCATGCAGTACCCAATATGGTCGGTTCAATTTTTGAGTACATTTTCGACTGTGTGCAGCCCTATCTCGGCTATGGTATCGCGAATGTTGTCTTCAAAGCTTCAATTGTCTCTGGTTTGTTGGCGTAACACTTATCTTTGATGGCTCCCCACAAATAAAAGTCCAACGGTGTCAAATCGCAGCCCCTTGGTGGCCAAACGACATCAGAATTTCGGCTGATAATTCAATCTTCAAAATCAGTGCGCAAAAGAAGAACTATTTGAATAAACTGTAATTACGACACATTTCATGAATACGAAAAAACACTGTCGATACGATATTTACAATCTCATTGAATTTACTAAAAGTTGCAACTGTTAAACGATGTGGCAACATATACCAGTAAAATAAAAAGTAAAAATTATCTGTGTATAAATAAATATAAAAAAATATATTGTATAATGCAGAGGACTTCATAAATAGGTCAAATTTACCGCATTTTTTTGTTTCCGGTTTTTGAAACCGAAAACAAAACAAAGGCAGCATAAATTCAACTTTTACGCCAAAAGAATAAAGTGGTAACGACGAAACAAAATCCTGAAAAAAATATTTATACATATATGTATAGTTTATAAAACTAAATCAACACGCTTTAATGATCAATCGAACTAAAAAAAGAAAAAGAAATTTTGAATACAGGCAGGAAATATAAATGAACGAAATAGATTAGTTTTATCTTAAAAATGCGTGGGGTGCTTGATAAATGAAAAACATGGCACAAGCATCTAATACGCTTTTTAACAATAATACTAATTTTTATCGTTCATTTATATTTTCTGTCTATATTAAAATTATTTTTTAGTTCGATTGTTTTTGTTTTTTAGTTTTTTTTTTTTTTAACTATAATTTTATTTATTCATTTTAGTCTTAAAATATATTTATAAACACTTCTTCCCACTGCTTTGTGATTTCTGAAAAGCATATCATGCCGTATGTTGTATTGCCTTATCGCATACTTTTAGGTATACAGTTAAAGCATAAGATTTTCATTTTACCGTGATGATCCTGGCCAGGATATTAGGTGGAACTTGTACAATTTTTGTACTGTCATCAGTCCTTGATAATTAAAAAAAGTTTAATAAAATCTGACCGTTCAAATTGAGTCAAAATCAAAAAAGTCAGTTACAAACAAACAGACAAACATACACGTGAAACTAATATAAGCGTGTTTAAAATTCAAGAAATGATTGAATGATGGTGGATTTAAATTTTAATTGTACGTACTTTAATTGAATATTTAACTTTTTAGAGAAAACATTAAAATCATACAATTTTTAAATTAATCGTGTCTTTACACCAGAATTGCTGAAGTCTCGCAAATTGATCACCAATTTTTATTGTGTACATTTCTATCCAAATGAAATACAAGCTCAATTTTGTGTAAAGCTTTCAAAAATTGGAATAATATACGATAATATCTATAGTTAAACAAGAAAACGTAAACAAATTATAGAGGAAGATAAGAGGATGCTCAATGATTGTAAAACGAAAAAACATCATCGTGCTGCAGTTGCAATTATGCGGTGTATTGTGGCAATACCTTGACAAAATTAAGACTACTCCATAAAACCCCATATGCAACCGCTCGAAATATATTGCATATTTCAAAAATTTGTGTTAAAACAAAAATTTTTTGTTGATCAATGAAAGGATTTGGTTGTTTGGTGGATAGCACACTCAATATTTCAAATTATTAAACATTTTTTCAAATAAAATAATATATAATATAAAAATGGTTAATATTTGCAATTTAAGTTTGCTAAATTTTTTCGATTTGTTAAATATTTCTCATATCAGTAGTTTAGATTTTTGCTAGCCCCCTTGTATGTGAAATTTGTAAAGGAAAGAATATACATACGAGTAGTACATACATATGATATGGGTGTCAACTTCCACTACACACTGTTGCAATTGCACAAATCAGAGAAAGTAAATAGCAGCAAAAAATGCACAGACATGCAAGCAATTAGCAGCAATAATTTTCGGCTTTTGGTAAAAGCTGCATGCGTTGCAAAAAGTGAGTGAGAAATGGATTAAAGTAGGACTCTCTTTAACTGACCTAATATGCGCAATTGTAGCTTGATATGTAAATATTTAGCACCCACATTTGCATTATTTTACAGCTATTTATTGAATGTTATATATGATATACATGTGGGGATTTTTACTTTATTCCCTTTACCATATGCGAAATAACATAAAACATGAAGTGCAAATCGAATACAGACGCACTTAATCCAGACTCGATTAGAAACAGCACCAAAAGGAGGAAAACCGTAATATGGCGATTGTTCAAAGAGTCAAAACCATCAATTGAGGCCAACCGACAAATTGGTGAGGCTGGAAAGAAAAAATCGACGACCCGGAAAATTGCTCAAACAAATTGTCAATTTTCGTTTAAGCGGATGTTTGCATATCACTTTTCAATTGTCGCCATGGCTGTCCAGCAGGCCAATTGGTAAAAAACCAAGTCAAGCTAAACCAATGCAAATCGAAAAAGAGGAAAATGTAAATTTTGAATAAAAGAGATATGTTTTGTACAATAATAAAACAAAAGAAGTTAAAAATGGCAGAGTCTGCTGGATGCAATGTGGAGTATTTTATCTAAATATTGAAAATTAATTAAAAAATTTCGAGTTCAGTATGATACAAAAAGGAAAGCACGCGGCAGTCGAGTGTGCTCGACATCAAGACACCCTGTACACCTGTTCAAACTTAAATTTGTATTAGGGATATATTCCTATCTGGATTCGAGTGAGATATTTTATTGGTTTTAGTGGAAGATGCACCAATTAGACCACAACAAAGCATTTTTCATAAAAAAAACTAGAAAGGGATACAGACAAGTACAAAAACTTGTAATCAAATAGAAACTCAGAAAGGTGATGCAGGTTTTTATGGGTAATACCCATAGTGAAGGGCAAGATCTTTGTATAGTCACTTGTTAACTGAAAGATGAAAATGTCGGAATAATGACCAAGCTTAAAGACTTTATATTTTATAGTCTACCAGTTCTCTATGTTAATATCGACAGCCAGACGGACTGACATTTATATTGACCCAACTTGTTGTAAGTGGTTTTTCATTTTAATGAACCGATCTTATGCATTGTTTTAATATTTAGTGTTTCTAGCTGAATTCACAACAACAACATAATTTTTTCTTTATTAAAGAAGTATAGACAGATTTAGAAGCTACACCTTCTCCTAGTCGGATCTGGAACAACAACGAATATTTTATAAGAATTAACATAAGATAGAATTTGGTGTTTCTAGATAAATTGATTTACGGACATTATTTACGGTTATGCACCTAGATAGTCCGCATTGCTGCATATTAATGATCTATACCGATATAAAGTTCTCTCTTTCAACCATTTGCATGTCACAATTTTTGTTTTTATTATATTCTCGCTTTGCAAAGTTTTATTTATGTTTAAAACACAATTCACTAACAAGATTGTACCGTCGCAAAAACTAGCTGGTCTATTAATATAAACACGCATGATAGATGATGTTGCTTGATTTTACCTCTCTTTATGAACGCGAGAAAGATAAATTGCTTTGTTTACGTTTGCATGCGTGAATTTTATATGAATACATACATACATATGTAATGGATCGCAGCGCGCACGCCGGCATCGAACACAACCGTCTACCTTAAACAGGGGTTCAAATTTATCTGAACAAAATTATCATTCAGTTTCAAAGCATTTTTCTGATTTAAAAATAAACTGTTACATGTACCAACTCAAAAGCCGTAAAGGACTTAAAGTAGTGGTCATTGAACCAATCGTTTCTTCAAGCGAAGTGGTAAGCGCACTAAAAGCAAATGGCTTCAATCCAAAAGTAGCCATAAATGTAATCAAGAACCAAATTCCGCAGACCATGTTCAAATGAGAGACGGATCTGAAAATAGGCCACTTAAAAAAAAATGAAGTACACCCTATCTACAACCTAAAAAAATATGTTACACCGCAGAATTTCTGTGGAAGAACCTCAATAACCCGGTTCAAAGCACCAACTGCCAGGAGTTTGGCCACACACAAACATATTGTACAATGCGCTATGTCTGCGTATAATATTCCGCTACATGCACAGCAAATAAATCAGATCCCAACGCGAAGAAGAGAATCAACTGTGGAGAAACCCACACGGCTAGCTTTAGAGGCTGTCCTGCAAAATGCTAACAAACCACTCAATGGTATCGAATCCTTGATAGCATCAATACAACAAAGCATTATGAATTTCATGGTATTCATGCAAAGCACAATGAAAGAACTGATGTGGAATCAAATCACTTTGATTCAGATCTTACAGCCCAATAAAGCAAATAATGACTTCTTTAAAAATAAATATATGTCTCTTGAATTTGAAATTTTCTCAAAGAAAGAGACATTGATGTAATGCTTCTCGCAGAAACGCATCTTTCGAACAAATATAATTTCAACATTCCAGGGTATGCGTTCTATTCCACGACCCACCCAGATGGCAAAGCCAAATGTGGAACAGGCATACTTATAAGTCGTATTAAACACCATTCTCTACAGGCATATACTTGCAGCTAATTATCTCCAAGCCACCTCAATAAATGTTTAATCGAAGTTTGCTAATATCGGCAATTTATTGCTCCTCAAGGTATACGGTATCCGAACAACAATTTCTAAAATTCTTCGGCACTCTAGGTGATCGAATTCTACGCCAAAACGGCGTCTAAAAAGGGAATGACGGTGACTAAGATCTCCAACTTCTAAGAAAAAACTACAGGTTTCTACACGTGATCCAAGCAAAGCTTTTAAACTCAAGGAGAATCTCACACAGAGACGATAAATCAAATGTCCTTCTCCACCAAGCTCTAAGTTTTCCCTAAGCAAAGTGCGAAGTGAACATTAAACCACCGGCCATAGTCTCTACACCCATAAGATACCATACTGGAAAGTAGGCTCGCACGGACATAGAAAAGGCAGAAGTTTCTGCAACTCATTTAAGTTATAGTTTTTATCTGACAACAAACAATGAAGTACTCTGAACCCTTCAGAGTTCACACCAATAAGGTATATAAAGTGATAAAAGCCTATCTCGATCAATAACCTCAGCAATTCGTACAGCTTTTGATTTCAGTGATCTTAAGCAGATCTTGATGGCCAATACAAGCAGCCCTGCACCCTGGTATGTTGGCAATACTTACATTCACAATGATCTAAACATCCCAACTGTTAAAACTGAAATAGATCGCTATAAGCAGAACTACAAATGCAAACTAGCAAGATAACCAAACACCAGGAATTGACCCCAGCTCTAAGATGTGCTCTTATGGTCAGTGTAACTACATAACTTTCCCACCAGAAGCTCAGAATATTATAAAATTTTAAGATTTGAAAAATTATTGTAAGTCTCTTCAAAAGAGTATGTACTGAGACATATGCGGTATACACACCGTTTGAGTAGTTTTTAGATACTGTTTTATTATTTCTAAAATACATGCTTATATAATATTTCTTATTTGCTAAACATTAGGTGGGTCTATAGCTATCTATAGCTGCGCCGCGTTGTCCATATCAGTATATGGCGATGTGTATCCGCTGGGGTCTTTTGTTTCATCAACAGATAGCAGTTTATGTTCGTTTTGTACATATATCTATCAGCAGCTCAGAGATTTATGGCTGCTCAGAATATGCTTCGCTTAAGTGGACTGTATGTTCGTTTCGTGTGTAGAAACATTATGTTTCTAATTATATCTGAATATTTCTCATCACTTGTCTATTCGAGAATTTATGTTCAAGCATGAACAGAGTAGATTCAGTAAAGAAAATCTATAAATATAAAAATGAACTTTGAAATGTCTATCTATCATCTATGTATGTATATTCCTTATAGGAAGTCAAACCATCAAATCGATTGAGCTGAAATTCAGTCCTTCCTTAATTTCGAAAAACGAAAGGCTGAACTTCATCGAACCCATCTCAACTATTTTTAAAGATATGGTTGCATCCTCTGATTCTCTAATATCAAATTTGTTTGCTTACTTTTTCCAAAACACGTATCCTAATTGCTCAGTTAATCCTACAGTTATTTATCCTTACAATGCTGCATCATATCACTTCATTTCTCCTCCATTTATATTTATTCAAACTATTTTATCATGTTTTTTATCCATTAAATTATCGTTCTTACCTGGACATAATACTATTCGCAGTAGTATACTAAAACAGTGTACTAGCTCCATTTGCTTCCCGTTATCGATTCTTTTTAACCTATCTATAAGGTTGTGCAAGTTTTCATCTCTTTGAAGAGCATCCTTCATTATTCCACTTCACAAAAAGGTAGCAAGTCTGATATTTCAAACTATATTGACATTGCTAAGCTGACTGCTACACCAAAATTTTTTTAAAATTGATTAAGTCATACTTATCTCGTAAGACACAAAAAGTATTATTCAACAATTGTTTATCTAAAAGAATTGCAGTGACTTCGAGTGTTCGGCGAGGGTAATTGGTTCTATATTGTTCAATATTTGTATTAATTATCTTTATATTGCTATCATGGATATAGACAAATGTGGGAGATGATAGTCGTTTGCCGAAGTTCATATTCTGAGAAACAATATTGACTGTCATTCACGTGGAAATGGCCAACAATGATTCTTCTGCAAACGATCCAAGCAGCTCACAACGTCCGCTAGAACATGTTTCTCCTGGGTAGCCTATGAACATCCGTTCGAAGGTGTACTAACTGTGTGTAGGCGACAAACGCCGCATAATTAGGGATTGGTGTGCTTGGCTTGGGACCGGCCACCGTAAAAAAAAATCACTCAAATGAAAACAAAAAGGAATCCTCGGTTAACACACCGCTATGATGACGCCTCCCGCAAAAGATATAAGCGCCACGAATTATGGATATGCATATAGATATACAATTAACGCAATCTTAATTGGGATGGAGCAAATATTCATTTGGTTTATGTCCTCGAAAGGTACAAGGCTGACATCACTGCAATCCAGGAAATACGATGGATAGGACAAGTATGCTAGAAAAAAATCATTCTGTGACATCTATTGCTGCCATTAGAGTAAGCACGAATTTGGAAGCGGTTTCGTGATAAGTAAGAAATTACGTGGCCTCGTCTACAGATTCACTCGTATTGACGAGCGCCTGGCCGCGATACGAATCAATGCCTAATTTTATAATATAAGCCTGATTTGTGCTCATGCCCCGACCGAAAAGAAGGACAATGATGCTAAAGATGAGTTCTATAAGCGCTTGGAACGTCTATCTCCCCCAATCACGATGTTGACATCGTGCCAACGTTCAACGCCAAAATTGGGAAAGAAGGAAGGAATCTTCAGCCCAACGTAGTAATGTAGAGTGGCTAATCGATTTCGCCGTAGGCCGGAACATTGTAGTTCGTAGTACATACCAGATTTCAAAACCTTAACATCCACACGGCTAAACAGCTGAGCCCAGATTAAATTACACGAAACCAAATTGATCATGTTCAGATTGACGAAAGGATCGCATCGAACGGGTTGGACGTCCGAACATTACGTGTCGCAGCCAAGGTACGCACTAGGCTCAGCGTAGTGCACGCCGCACGTCGCAACATACAACGAAAACTAGACGTCAGCAAGCTGCAATCAGAACAGACCGCCGAAGCCTTTTCATGGAGAATTTCACCTTCAGTGTTGAAGAAAACTTCGTCTATCTTGGATCCGAGATAACCAGCAACAGCATGGAGATCAGGCGAAGAATCACGCTTACAAACAGATGCTATTTTGGGCTGAGCAGGCAAATAAGAAGTAAAGCTCTCTCGAGGGAGACGAAAATCAAGATCTATAACACGCTGATACTCCCGGTCCTACTGTGTGGCGCAGAGGCATGGACCGTGATTGAGTCAGATGAAACAGAGCTGGAAATCTTTGAGAGGAAGATTCTCTGCAGGATTTTTGATCCTTTTGAAGTCGGCGACGAGTTTATGTTCCATATGAACCGCGCGCTGTATGAGCTGTTTGAAGAGTTTGAAATAGTCCAGCGCTTAAAATTCCAGAGGCAACACTGCGTTGGTCACCGCATTCGAATGGATGAAAGATCTCCAGGACGCATGGTTTACATAGGGGGTCTTAACTCGTTTGGTGGACGACGAACAGAGGACTACCGGGCACTCGTTGGAATGACTTGGTATGGAGAAATCTCTCCTTACTTAAATGCGGACATGACCGAAAAACGGTTGAAGGCCAATTAAGTAAGTACAACATCTAATTCCTATGTTATCCCATCCTACGACTTCAGAAGATGGTATTCTGAAATTACCACATCTTATTAACTTATATCTCTCAAATCTATTAAATTTTCATGTCTCTCTGGTCCTGATAATATTCCTAGTTGTATACTAAAACAATGTGTCAGTTCTATTTGTGCTCCATTGTTTTTTTTTTTTTAAATTTTCTATAAAACAAAGCAAATTTCCAAATCTTTGAAAACAATCTTTTATTATTTGAAAAGAAGGGCAGTCTATCTGATGTCTCGAATCATAGAGGTATGGTTGAACTGAGTGCTGTACCTAAATTATTTAAACGAATTATCACTGATCAATTGCAATGATCAGTTATGTCATTGGTTAATACAGTGCAACATGGATTTGTTAAGGGAACAGCAATTTGTACCAATCTTTTAGAATTCACTTACATCGTTCATAAAAGTTTGTTGTCTTGCCCTTGTAGATCTCAATAAATGTTTATTATATATTGCTTGTCTAAAACAATTGATCTGTCTTCTGGTGTTACACAAGGAAGTCATATTGGGCCATTACACTTTGTTTTATTCATAAATGATCTCCTTTTATTAATAATTCTGAACAATTAATTATTAATTCACGCTCATAAATTGATGTATGCTGAAGATGTCAAGTTACGTTTGTCATATTCTGATTCTTCCCAACGTAGTCTATTACAAGCAGATTTGAATTCTATATACACTTGGTGTTTAACTAACTATCTTATTTTAAATAATTTTTAATGAAAATCTATCGCATAAAACCTTTTATTATGACCTACTTTTTAGGTTTCATAACCTTAGTAGGGATAATTTGTATTATTTTGTGTTAATTGTATTGGATATTTGTATTAATGATTTAAGCGTCCTTATGCACGCTATATTAATCTATTATAAACATATTGTCTGCATGTTTAATAAAGCTAAACGTATTCTTGGCTTTGTAAGCGGTGGTCTAACGTATTTAAGGACCTTTATACTTGTAAACTTCTATATACATCATGTACATGTTCGTCCTGTCTTTGAATTTGCATCATGTGTTTGGATCGTGCCGAATCTGTTAAGAAATAGATTCGGCACGATCCATTTGTCGATCAAATAAAACTTATAAATATTTTGAGCCTATCTGCTCGACGGTCAAATTGTGAGGATCTGATAAAAGAAGAGAGGATCGTAATCGAGAGCCGATGCCGATATATTTGCAAAGATGTTTGGTACAGCGATGAAATTTGGTATACATGTTAATGGGATCGGGAGAAATAATACATGGGTATCCCAATTACGACTGCAAAGAACAAAAAGAATAAACTGTTTTTGAACTGATTTAATATGGTCTTGGTGAATTCCATAATGAGGACTAAAATTGGCTGAAAAGTGAGGTATAGAGGATTTTGTCATTAAAGTTCTTAGACCAACGCTTAACAAAACCAAGAAAAGACTTTGCTTTGTTAACCATTGATCTAATGTGTTTACTGTATATAAGATTGGGTTCCATAAGGATTTAAGTTTAGATAACTAAGACTACATGTATGTAGTGAGTTCGAATCAGCCAGAGATGTGTACGCTGCAGTACTACGATTCATTTATACGACTTTGAAGAAAGATTTTGGATTGCGACACATTTTTTGTTTAACTTTTTTAAAATAGTCAGCATAACGTCATCTATTTATAGCGTTAAAGTCAGATATTGCAACACAATTCTTACTAAAATCAGAGTTCTAGCCACTGCGTTATATTTGAAATATAAGTATATTCCAAAATAATTGAAAAGTGTGGAATAAAAAATTCCAATGCCAATTCAATATCTGTACAACAATTCGAAGCAGACCAATCGGAACTTAACAGTAGGTGATTTAATTTAACGTAGTAAATTTTCTTAAAACATCTAACACGTCAAAGACTCTTATTACTATCATGTGAAGAAAAAATACAAATCAACCTCGAATGAAACTTCCAAGGTTGGTTGGTGATTATCTTCTGGAGTTGTTAATGGAGAGATCCTATTAATAAATATGTCAACACAAGCATCAATAAAAAAGAGATCAAGTCTATCAGAACTGTTGCGAACATTGTTATACTGTTGCAAGTTCAACTCAAAAAGATTATCAAGAAACTCCGTAGTAGGCCCTGTACCGAAGGTACAAGGGCCTATTGGTTTTGTGCAAATGTATGTAACAGGTAGAAATAATGGTCGGACATCCCCAAAGTTACCCACATTATGGTCAGGAGTGATAGATGATTCGATATAGACATGTCCGTCTGTCCGTCCGTCCGTATGAACGAAAGGATCTCGGAAACGGTAATAGATAGAGACTTCGTGTTTTTTGCATTCGACTAGGGCTGCTCCGGAATTTTACAAGTTTATTTTAAAATTTTATAAACCTACCCCAAGGCAAAAATTTCTTCGGCACAAAAAAAAATTGAGTATATATAAAGATGTCGTCCCTCTCAGCAAAAATCCAAAAAGTTCATCAAAATCTGATAATAAATGGCGATTTTATAAGCTACTAGCTGTTCCCAGCACGCTTTGCTGCGCCAAGTAAAAATTATTTTCATTACACAATATATTCTGCTCCTTCTCGACTCCAAGCACTTCTTAACTTCTTCCAGCAATATTCAAAACCTATAAATCAAAAAACTTTTTTATATCTTTTAAACTATGAAACTTTATTCTCTTTTTTTAACTTGATTATTTCATCCAATCCCATTAACATGTACACCAAATTTCATCAATGCATTTCAAGTGGATGCTTGGATATGTTGAGTTTTCTTTACCGCTTGTATGGGGGGGTGGGGCACTGCCCAAATATAGCCTATAGCATTCCTTGATAAATGTACTATCCAACACTGAAAACATTTTTCAAATCGGACCAGCGGTTCCTGAGATTAGCGCGTTCAAGCAAACAAACAAACAAACAAACTCTTCAGCTCTATATATTAGTATAGATTGAATTTGAACGACCCCCCTTTTCTTTTCATTCATATTCGCGTAGTGAGAAGTAGTCATGTGTTTGGTCATAAGCTCGGGAAACATTTTATGTGTTTGTTAGGCGACCTGAACTGGTACAGGGCCTCTTACAGTCGGTTAAGCCCGACTGAAATTTCCTTACTTGTTTTCTGCTGGAATCAGCATAGCATATTTGGTAGACAAAACCACAATAAGATGATCTTTTTCATGTAGAAGAGTGGCATTGTAAGAGCAGCGACATGCTGACAATAAATATTGATTTATGCAGTCCAAAACACATAACTGATTTTTACAAGGCCCTCTAGTCAAGCTTTTGTGTTACTGATGACCTCTTCTCTCGACCTAAACCTTTTACCGCCGGCCACTTGTTCAGATTTCGAAACAAGAAATAGTCACATGGAGCTAAATCTACAGAACATGGAGGATGGGGATATCTTTTTCATGTCCAAATATTTATGTAATAAGTGATGTACTCGATCAGATAAGATGCCGACAAAGCCGTCACACGCACATATATTCTTTCATCGTCCAATGCCATTCCATAGATTTTAACGACGATTTTTGGCGTACCGACTTCCCTTGGGTGACTCGTGCAAGTACAACCACATCATAACTCAGTAAACCACTTCTTAACCATTGAAATGAATGGTGCAAAGTCTCCATAATAATTATCAGCTCAAAAAATCTCCTTCTTTTATTCAATCCATTTCACTGAATTTCATGTGATGACTATAAATGCTTTTTAATTCGCAAACAGTTTATGTTGATTCATTTTATACACGTATATATATATAATATATCTTAAAGGTAAATACTTTCCATAATAAAATATAACTTTTTTGCAGCTTTTGCTGCCGATTTTACTCAAACATAAAATTATTTATGTTAACTTATAAAAACGGCTCCGTGTTCAATTTGCTGTCACTATTTTCATATTAAATATTCAGAAATCAATATTGATGGGAGGTGAACTTCGCGGTCTTCTCAAAATATATGTAAGTAGTAGGGACATATCACCTGCTGCATGGATAGGGTTTCCAAGAAGAACGTCTCCTATCTGCGAACTCTGCAGCTAAACTTTAGAGTATTCTCATCTCTGTACTATAATGAACAAAACAAAAAAAAAATTATTCGAATCGGTCAAGCCAGTTTTGAGTTAGATCGAGACTAACGACGGGTAAATAATTTTATCGCAACCCTTTTTGCTCTGCAAAGTCTAATTATCAATAGAATTCGCTGCGCACGCGATGTAAGGAATTGTTTAGGTAATTTTTTTACAGTGGCTTACATTATTGAATTTTAGTAAGGATCCCAATTTTTTGTTTAACATATAATTAAGCGGTCCAGTAGTTACGGAGCCTTTTCTTATTAAATCTAAGCACTTTTCAAGTTATTCCAGCAATAATCAAAACAGAAACATCAAAGAAATCTCTGTGCATACATCCAACCATACATCCATCTAAACTTCCATACATACAAACTTTCTCATTTATAATATTAGTAGGATATATACTATATTAATTTTTTTATATAAAAATATCCACTTAGGACGCGTTTCTAAATCGAATTGGGCGATATGCGTGGACTTGTCCTTTTTTCTTAGCATACTTTGTCACATAGTTCGTAGAAACGAAAATTATAGAAAAGTCAAAGCCAAACTATGGTGTGTATCAATTTTGATACACTGTTAAATATTCTGCACACAGAATAACAAGTTTCGTTTTAACGAAACTGGTTATTTTTTATTGAAAGATTAAACATTATTTTGTACCAAAACAAATGATTCATAATTTAGTTGATTTTCCACCGATATTCTATTTTATGTAACGAAGTGCAATAATATTTTTAATGTTTTGTTTATTATTTGGATATTCTCTTTTAAGAAGACACAATAATTGTTCAAATCTTAAAATAAAATTGTGTGTTACTGAGCCTCCGGTTACTTATGTAGTTACAGCGGCCCTAAGAGCACATCACAGGGCCGGGTGATCTTTCAAGCGAATTTGCGGAATCACTAAGCTCATATTGATCGTTTAAAAGAATTTTATTTTTATCACGTTATGACGTTAAGGTTTTTATTAAAAAAATCTACCTTCGCATTTTCAATTGTGTGAAGTTGAGCTCTATAAAGAAATGTTTATGGTACGCAGGTGGTATTTGTTTATTTTTTTTTTCAAATCTATAGTTATGGTAACCTATAGTTAAAGTAATAAAATAGCAATAAATATATACTAGATTCCTATTATCATTTATTTTTCATTTTTAATTTTGAGTTGTACAATTACCTCCGACATTGTATACTCTAAAACTTTTATAATAAATGCAAATACGATTTCTGGAAAAAGAAGCTAGACATTTCCAAATAGCTGATTGTCGAAACCTTTGAGCTTAAGGATCTATAGTATCTAAAACGAGATTTTATTAGACTTTTGAAACAACATTTAAGACGCTAAATTAAAGGTTAAAAAAATCAAATCAGCTTCATTTGTTCATTCCCGAGGTTAATCCTTTTTTAACATTATTTACTTTAACCCATTTTACATTAACCTTGTTCCTACTATATATTTTTAAAAATTGGGAAGCATACTTTTTTGTATTTACAAGGTGCGTCTCAAAATTTCCCTAACTTTTCTAATGAAATGGAAACTACAATAGATTTTTGAGTACTTGTTTTTTTTTTATTATGCAAAGTAATCTCCCTTCGACTGAATACACTTATTAGCTCGATCCAATAACATTTCAAATGAGTGTTTAAGCTCGTTGGCCGGAATTACCTTTAGGACTTCGGATCACGCCTTTTGGATGGCCTCCACATCAGCATAGCGCCGCCCTTCATAAATAATTTCAGCTTGCCGAACAGAAATTATTCACATGATACCAAATCAGGCGAATACGGCGAGTGGTAGAACAAAAATCGGTCACAGTATCGTGCAACAAGCATCAACTTCCTTATTTGCCTTATTCTGCCCGAATTCGACGGATACGACGGAGCAAAGGCCTTATAACACCAAGATAAAATGGTCCATTAATTGTTTGGCCCGGTATAACGAATTCTTGGTGAATAATGCCCTTCGAATCGTAGAAATAAATAGACATTGACTTCACTTTTGACTTTTGCAAACGTGATTTTTTTTTGGCTTTCATTCGGCCGTAAATAGTGGTACGAGATGGACAATTATTTTCATAAACTTGTTTCATCAATTCGTGAATTTCGGTAAACGTTTTACAAAGTTTAAAACAAAACCTAATATTGGCTCTGTGTGCAACACTCATTTTTGCACCGCTTACAAAAACATATTGTCTATAAAAGATGCCCCTTTCCAACGCTGGTCCTCACCAAGAGTTGGCACCACCATCAGAAAATGCTTTAGAATAAAGTTCTTGAAATTTTGAGACATACCTTGTAAACTTATCTAGTTTCTAATTTAGTTTAATCATCAAGTCTTCACATTTAGTTTTTTTTTATAGAATCATTTTAACTTCAATTAGGAAGACTTTTGGAAACAAAGATTTCTTATGAACAGAAATTTTCCTTGCATTGGGATTGGCCAATCGCGCTGAATGAAGAGGTTTCCCATATTTGAACGCATAGGTACGTATAGGTAAAATCTTTTACGATGGTTTGTTTGTCAAAATTGGTCGGTTATGCATACTGGTGGAAGTAGATTCATGCAAGCTCACTGCCTATACCTAATGGAATACGACTTTTAAAAGACTTTTCAAAAAAGAATTACAATTTCTTTTTTTTTTTACACTGACATATTTTTGTTTTAACCAACCTACAAACTAGACGAAAATTAAGAGAAATAAAGTTTTCCATTTCACCGAAGTTTATCTTTTCTTCAAATTCAAATCAATTTGCTCAACGTGTGAAGGTCTTATCATTCTACCAGATGTATTCGCATGCAAAATTACAATTACAAATTGATTTTTGAGAAAAGTTTTAATTGCCTTAAACTGTTTGTATCAATTAAGTAAAAGCCCTCAAAGCAAAAAAGCATTAAATTGAACCTATTCATAATGCTCGCAGCATTCGATATTTGTTCATAATAACTTTGGAATCTTTTGCCAATAACTTGTCTGCCGATTGGAGCTTATAAAATTGTGCATTATGTACGTCGGTTGGTCACATAGCTTTGATAAGCGACGGAAATATTGAGTGTGTACATTGTAGTGTAGTGTCAAATGTGTTTAGAGACAAGGACAATTGAATAATGGAATGGGGGCAAGAGCAGATTGATAGACAGAATGTGAAATGAAACATTGCTCACGTGCCGCCGGGCTTTGGTTTCGTTCGAACTTTCAAATTGAAATAGCATTTTTCAAAATGGCAACTCATCCTTGGCCAACTCAGTTGCTTCCACTTACTCCCAATCACATCGTGGCTTTTCCCACTCGCCCAATAGTCCTATTGTTTGGTGCAACGGCTGCGGCACCTGGCATAAACAGTTATCAGTGTCCATTTGTTTTTCTGTGCGACTGTCTGGCTGTCTGACGCGTTGTCCTTCTATGTCAGTCTGTATATTCTTTGTATATGACATTTGTTTATTTGAAGTTGGCCAAAAGTCAGTCCAATGCAATGTCACCCCTTCCATTTTAACCATCCATATCGCAACAAGACACGGCTCTGCGGGGACAAACTATCGGCTACCATAAGGGCAGATGCCCGGTGTTGATTTTGGTAAAATATGTGCAAACAGAATTCCGGAATGGTTCGAATGATGCTATAACGCTTGATTTGTTCCTCTTTTTTTTCATTGTTTCCTATTTTTATACCCTACTGACAAAATGTATGATTGTGACTTTTGGAGTCCAAATGAACTTTGTGAAGGAATGGAAATGACCTGATATAGTTGAACTCACTATTTTGTATATATTTTATTGTCGGTATACCACTTTTCCAGTGTATAAATATGTGGTCATTGTAGATACTTGTCATGAAACAGTGCAGAGAACCAGTTAGTCGGCAACCTGGGCTGTTGCACTCCTTGTTATGCTCTGATTTTGTTGCTTTTATTATCATCATCGTCATCATCATTGTCGTCCATTTATTATTGTGGATTTCTCATTTTTAATACACATGACAGAGTTTTATTTGCATTCATTGTTCATTGAATTGGCTTTGTTTTTGCTTCTGTGATTTGTTGTCGGCTTTATTTGTGTATTTGTTTATTTATTTTTTAATTTTTTTTAGCATATGCTATGCATACTATGTGC